>ML776650.1:360064-402734 GCA_009831015.1 Picea engelmannii | reverse complement strand
CATGGACTTGCATTCTAGCATGTCGAATCTCTTTAAGATTTCGACCGTGTACTTCCCCTGGTTAAGGAAGATTCTTTCCAGACTCTGCCATACCTCAAGACCTAAGAAGTAATGCATTAGGTCAAGGTCTTTCATTTCAAATTATGTAGCAAGTCTATGTTTACATTCAACGATGAGCTTTTCTTCTCCAATTAAGAATAAGTCATCCACATACAGTAATAATATTACTGGTTCATTATCCATAATCTTGAAGTAGGTATTTGAGTTTGCTTTACTCTTGGTAAAGCCCAAGCTCGTCAAGAAACTGTCTATACGGCCATACCAAGCTCTGGGAGCTTGCTTCAATTCGCATAAGGATTTCTTCAATCGACAGACATGAGACTTCCTATATTCAACCTCAAATCCTTGGGGTTTCTCTATATACACTTCCTCTTCGATAACACCATTCAGGAAAGTTGTCTTCACATCCATCTGGTGCAGCTTCCATTTCATCTTAGCAGCAAGAGCTATAATGGTTCTGATCGAAGTGTATCTAGCCACAGGAGCGAATGTCTCTTCATAGTCAATTCCTTCATAGAGATAGATATATATGTTGATGCTTTGTGCTAATGATGTGTAAGAATGTTAGATCTGACCTATATGAAGGTGCTTAGTGCTTGATCTGCTAGATATAACATGCTTGTTTATGATAAAGTGATTAAATACATCAGATCTGAGTGAATGATCTGATGCTCTGTTCTATTTGCGTAGTAGTTATTGGTTGAATATTGATGAACTTTTAATGCTAAAGTGCTATGTTAAGTATTATAATCATAGATCCTTGTCCCAGATAAGGTTGCAGACACTTGAGTCCTGCAACCACCCCTTCCTCTACCTCAGATGAGACTTCATCTACTTCGCAGGTGTTGTTGAAAGGGTCGGTAGTTAGGGTTTTGTTGGTGCGTTGTTGTAGCATTGAACCCTAGGTATTCCCCTGTGCCAACAAATGGTTCTGTTGTCGGTACCTGAAACTGTGATTGCTGGGAAATGAAGAGAATTTTTGTGCGTAGATCTATTGTTGAAGTGTGCAGTATCGGACGTGAAACTGTGATTGTTGGGAACTGAGAAAGAAGAAGCTTTGTGCAAAGATTCGACCTGAGATTGTGAAAGCTTTGTGCGTAGATCTGTTGTCCTAGTACGCAGCATTCTACTTGACCTGAGGAGATCTGTGCCAAGAAAAGAGGTAAGATCTGTAAGCTTTGTGCTCTGATACAGGTAAGAATAGTGAAAAGTTATAGATCTGAAGGCTTTGTGCTTTGTAGAAGTAAGATTATTGAAAGAAAAAAAATCAAAAGTATGAATCTAGGTGTGTTTGATAGATTTTGTCCTAGCTTGAAAACTAGGGCACTAATAGATGAAAGAATATTTGATACGAATAGATCTGATAAGAATAGTGAAAGATATGTTATACCCATGCATAGAAATAATGTTTGGACTAACAAATGGATGCAGGATCCTAGAAAGAATTTTTTGCAGGTTACCTCCTATGAGCCTAGCGCACAGTACAGGAAAGGTTGGGGATCACTTAAACGAAAGAGAGGATTAACCCTCTGTTATAGTTGCAGAAGACTGGGACATCTTGCTAAGGAATGCCCTGGGAAAAGACCTAGTTGTCTTTGTTGTAAAGCTATGGACCATGAAGTGTTGGATTGTCCTAGAATGATTGCTAAGCTGGAAGGAATGGATCTGAATAAACAAAACCCTAAGGTAGATCCAGAAATAGCAGAACCCCAAAAAGAATCAGAGAAAGTATTGTTACAAATGAAAGAAACCTTGAATGACCACCGACATGTCAGATTATCATAGATCTTCAAGGAAAAAGAATGCATTGAAGCAAGAATAGGAGACTTCGACATTGACTGTGTTATAGATAAGGAAACACGTGTGAATATCATGACAGAGAGAACTTGGGAAGCTATAGAGAATCCTTCTATGATTCCTTCCTTAGGAGGAATAGGGTTATTCAGAGGAAAGCTAATAAACCTATGTGGGAAGCTCGCTCGCATACCTATGAATGTTAATGGAACTTTGACCGAAGAAGATTTTGAGATAATTAAATTTACTAAGGACAGCGCCCAATTTACCATGTTATTAGGAAAACCTTGGATTGACAGAGATCAAGCCAGACGAAAGGAAGAAGAAGAAGGTTTGGAACAGAAGAAACAAGAGTTAAAAGATTTCATGACTAGAAGGATCACACACTCGATTGAAGAACAAGAGAACAGATTGAAGCTATTTAACACTAGAGACCCGGATGTCGAAGTTGCAAGCACACTAGAGGACCCACAGAAGACTGAAGTACCTATCCCAGAAAAAGAAGAAGTATTATCCGGAAACCCTAGGAAATAATCTCAACAGCACGAAGTGACTATGTCAAAAGAAGACAAAAATCAGAATGGAAAAAGGAATACCGAGACGAAGCTCACTGGAAAGAAGGCTAGAAAGTTAAGTAAGAAGAGAGCCAAGATCGATAAGTTGCAGAAGGATCCAGAGGAAACCTCACAGAAGGAAAATTTGCAAAGTTGGAGCTTCGCCAGGATATCAGAACAGCAACACATGGCACTTCACCATGGCAAAGCAATATAGATGTTGGGGACATTATAATCGTTAGATAAATGCTCCGAACAGATAGAAAGTCATTTATGTCCAACCATCTCGCCATCCGACCATTGGGACCATGCCATAACGGAAAGAACCGAGTTTATGAAGACCTCATACCCATTGCAAGCGACCCGTTGTCGAGTTACCTATTTATCCCACCACGCCACGCACCGAGAACACTTTTTCCAATTGAGAATTTGAGCCCACAGACTAAGTTGAGTTTATAAAGTAATCATCATGCTTCTTCTCTCTATCTCGTTACTGTGTCTAAGATACCCCCGAACTTGATATTATTAACCTCGAGTGTGTATGTCAGACGAGTTGAGTGCTGCAGAAAAAGTTGTTGAGGAAGTTTTGATCAACCTCATGAATGAAAGAGTCATGTCAATGTCTATAGGTATACAAGCATCATCCACGAGAGGACTGCCAGCCTCTCCATCCACTTAACGCGGAGAAGGACCATCCCGATCGTCCGATGAGAAGCGAACTAAGCACAGGGATGACTTAGAGAATGCTAAATTTATCCTGACTATATTACCCACCTATATAGCACCTTTAATCGGTGTTGTAAACTATGACAACGTACCTAGAGATTTCGAGTACGCCTTGGTCACTGTGTACCTCCTGAAGGGGATACGCACAGTGTGAGCAGACCAAGATAAGATCGTAGTGTTGAAGTTTAGCGACTTCAACCTCGGAGATCACAAAGTCTACAACATTTTAGCCCCACATAATTATCTGACTAGAACAAAAGGTAAAAACTCAAAGGTAATTCCCCAAGCATGGACCCATAACCTTGCGCAGTCCACCCTACTCAACGTCATGAAAATTCCCCACTTCGGAAGACACCAAGAGGTGAATGCATGTGTCAAGTTGTTGTTGTCTTGTTACCATGGTGGATATTTGTGGCTAAACCGCCATATCACAGTTGATCCGACCTTGATCAATCAGATCACGGGTTTGAGTATGCAAGGACCCGGCCCACAAGATTTCTATCCTGGAAAATCCATGGACCGCACTCTCACACAAAATATCAAGGACACTTATGGCGATGTCGAGAAGGGAACGCGAGGCTACAAGGTAGCCTATATTCAGAATGGTGCAACGTGCCTCACCTATCAATTGATTGCAGGGAAGTTAGTACGAAAGAACCGACCCACCCAAGTCACCGGTTTTGTAGTCAACCTCGCAGGGAAGTGTGCAGAAGGTCTTCAGATGAACTGAGCGAAGTACATAGTGAACCAATTATAACTCGACTGCAGAGAAACCCAGGATCAAGGGTACAAATTTCATTCCAGCTGGCTATTGATCCTGATCGCTTTCATTGCATGGGAGATGCTGGAAGGTGCGACCTTCCCAGACATCGAGCCTTTCGAACCATTGGTTGTGAAGTTCAGTACATTGTGGTACTCAAGTGACATGAATAAGAAATGGAAGTCAAATGTCATGTTCCATACATATGACAATCAGTTGAAGATATCCATCCAGTTCGAGCCTCGCATGACGCCGAACACTTTACACCGATTCAGGCCTCTGATGAAGTTCAGCACTGATCGACATTTCATTTATATCACAGCGGGAGCCGATGAGCACAAGCAACAACTTCTATCCTACTATAATCTGACGGAGGAGGACTTAGAGGATATTACTAAGGAATGGTCCATTGACCTCCTTATTCCAGTTGAATCTGCGGAGATATCCAACATCGACAGCCCAGAAGTTGCGCAGGATACACCCGGACCTAGCAAAACAAATAAGACTGACGAAGTAAAATATTTAAGTAGTGCCTCAGTGAAGACTGCTTCCATGTAACCAGAGCAAGGAGGTGATGGCGAAGAAATAGATGGCATAGAAGCTGAACAAAGTAAAGGTGAAGTAACACCGCCCACAGACGAGGAGGACCCCTCGAATAAAAGGAAGGTTTCCCCCACGAAACCTTCCTCCCGGAAGAGATCAAAATCCCCTATAACTAAGATGTAGACCGTCCTCACCTCTGATGATTTCAATTTCATCATAGCAGCCCTGAATGATGTTTCGTTGGAGATATAAGAGAAGCAAGAAGCTAAGCAGGAGGAGATGTACAATAGAATTGAGGTCGAACTCCAAGGGGTGCAACAGGCACTACAGTCCAGCCGCGCAATCTCCACTGCGCCTCTGTCATTGGGAACACCATAACTGGGATATGAACCAACTCAACTCCACCGGCTCGCTGATACAGTCGAAGCTCATCTTCAATGAGCACAAGAGGAAATAGTGCAAGCCACCCAGGCTTTGGTGCAAGTACAGGGAGTACTTGTAGAACAACGTCAAGCTGTCGAACAGGAAAAGAGTGCTCTCCAAGCGAAGTTCGATGAAGAAAATGAATAGCTGCAGCAAGGAAAGAAACAATTGCTCGTCGAAAAACTCGAAGTGAAGGAAGCGGTCAACAGAGCACTGCACTCTGTGACTGTCGTAGAAGTAAAGGCATAGGATCAAGTCACGAAGCAAGTAGCACAACTTGAAGAAGTGATCCAGCAGTTGCAGCAACGCATCATAGACCTAGAACTACGCATTATGCTCGAGACCCCACAAGAAGTAAAGGACCAAAGAGAAGCAACTACCAGGAGCACAGTTGAAAGGATAAAGGCCCTTACCTTAGAATGAAATCAATTTGTTGATCACAGTGCCCAGACATATGAGAAACTTACCGAGAACCCAAAGTTGCAGGCACTGGAGTCGCAACTCTAGGGAGCGAAGTAGCACATAGAAATACTACAGGCACAGCTGAAATCCCTAACAGTTGTGGAGAGAATGAAGATATCTCAAGAGCAACGAACCACCCAGCAGCAGATCCACGCTATCCAAAGAAAAGTTATGGAAGAGACTCCAACCTGTACAAGACAAGGCTTACCAATTGTTCTTAAAGGTCGAGAGCCAGGGAGAAGAACTAGAGCAGGTTAGCACCACAGTAGAACATTCCCTGGAAGGACCTGTAAATGATGCAGTCATTCAAGAGTTTGTTGAATAAGAGCTTGTAGCACAACAACAAGTCGAGGAAGTTCGAGCCAAGATCAAAGCGTTCGAAGTAGAACTTCCCACATCAAAGTGACTCGGGACCAGTCACAGGTGAGTGTTGGGGGCTTGTTGGCCCTTGACCAAGTTTTGAGGGATCTGGTCAAGTTTGACCTATTTTGGGACTTCGACAACCTGTTGAAGGAGGAGTGAAAGACGAAGCAGAGATCACGGATCTTGACCCCTTTTTTGGGTCCTTTTTGGGTTTTGGGGATTATGTAACGGGTTTGGGATGTCGGCCCATGGGTTTACCCATGTTTAGGCCTATTTTGTAATGTATATATAGATGTCTAGGAAATATATATATATAGAGAGAGAGAGAGACGATCTATGTGATGTAAGGCTGATAAGATAAGTGTTAAGTGTAGGTATGGTTTGTAGATGCTATGTGCATATTGTGAGAGACTTGCAGAGCTAGGTGCAAGGTATTGTAACAGGCAGTGAAGTGCTTTGTGCTATAATGCAAGGAAGGAGGATCTAGCGAGGTGCACAGATCTCCTGTCCTAGGCGAAGTAGGGTTTGAGGCTCTATGCTTGTAACCGATTGATTGAAGACAATAAAGAAGAAGAGTTGGTGGACGTAGCCCCAGGTTGGGGGTGAACCACATAAACACTGTGTTTTTCCGCTTTGTGCTTGTCTTGATGTGTTTATAATTTCTCTTGCTAAGTGCTTTGATAGAGATAGATAACTATGTTGATGCTTTGTGCTAATGATGTGTAAGAATGTTAGATCTGACCTATATGAAGGTGCTTAGTGCTTGATCTGCTAGATATAACCTGCCTATTTATGATAAAGTGCTTAAATAAATCAGATATGAGTGAATGATGTGATGCTCTGTTCTATCTGTGAAGTAGTTATTGGTTGAATATCGATGAACTGTTGATGCTAAAGTGCTATGTTAAGTATTATAATCACAAATCTGTGTCCCAGCTAAGGTTGCATACACTTGAGTCCTGCAACCACCCCTGCCTCTACCTCGGGTGAGACTTCATCTGCTTTGCAGGTGTTGCCGAAAGGCCCGATAGTTAGGGATTTTTTGGTGCATTGTTGTAGCGTTGAAACCTAGGTTTTCCCTTGTGCCAACAATTACAAAGCCTTGTAATTCTTGTTAATTATATTTATATAATTGATTTCAAATACAAGTCCATTGATGAACTATTGTGATGATTAATAAAATAACAAAGTAATTATTAATTGATTAAAAAGGTAATATCGATTCACCCCCCCCCCCCCCCTTCTCTCAGTATTTCTAACAATTGGTATTAGAGAAAGTACCTTCAACACAGTCTAAATAACTTGAAGGTAGATCCTGAAAGTAATGGATCAGTAAGAGGGAATGTCTTCCAACAAAGCACCATTGTTTAAAGGAGATGATTATGCTCTCTGGAAAATAAGAATGAAAAGCTACATGTTGGCTCTTGGTTTTGATGTTTGGAAATATTTTGTATATGGTTACATTGCACCAGCTACTCCACCCACATATACTACAGGAAAGAAGATTTGCAATGAAATTTCAAGAGAAGTCGATGTCATTCTAGGAGGATTAACAAATCCTATATTTATGAAGGTAATGCATTGTAAGTCAACTAAGGAGATCTGGGAAAAACTGGAGGTTGTATATGCAGGAGATATAAAATTCAAGGAAGACAAACTATAAACCTACAGAGCTCAATTTGAAAATTTGAAGATGAAAGAACAAGAGAACATTGTTGAATACCTTCATAGGGTAGATGAGGTAGTTAAATCAATCATAGCATCATGAGAAGAACTTACATATAAACCTATTGTACAAAATATCTTAAGGTCATTACCTATGAGATATGATGCAAAGATTTCTACAAATGAAGATATACCAGAACTTGACAAACTCATAATAGATCAACTCCATGGAATTCTTACAACATATGAGATGGGTACAGGGGACATAAAACCATCAAAAGGAGAAACAACCTTTAAGGCATCTAAAACAAAGAAGAAGCAAGAGAAAAATACCAATGAAGAGTTATCAAATATATCTAATGAAGAAATTGCCAACTTCATGGAGAAACTCAAGAAAGGGACTAGGAAATACAAAGGAAAGATTCCTCTAATATGTTTCAACTGTGGAAAAATGGACACTTTTCCAATAAATGTCCTACAAATAGGAAAGTGATGATGAAAGAACCATCAAAGATCAAAAGAAAAACAAAACAAAAGATAAAAGGAAGTTCTACAAGAAGAATAAAACTTTCTTTACCCAAGAAGACAATAGCTCATCTGAAGAAAGTGAAGAAGAGGAGCCAAAGCTTCTATTTATGGGAATGAAAACTCAAGATGATAATCATTCGGAAGATGGAGAAGAAATGAACTGAGAGCAAGAATGCATCCATGCAACTTCAGAACTAAGAAAAACTAAAAAGAAAAACAAGTTACTAGGGAACAACTTCTAGAGATTGAAGAAGCTACTAAATCAAGAGAAAATGAGGTTTCCAAAACCATTAATGATTCAAAAAAATTGATTATTGAGTTAAAAATTCAACTCCAAGAAACCAAAAGAAAAGAATAAATCTTGAATAAGGAACTCAATGAAAAACAAAAAAAATGTAAGATATTGGAGGATGAAAAAGTTCAACTAAAAGGGAAATAGAAAACGAAGATATTCAGTCTAAGTTTGAAAACAACTCAAAAATCCTGAACAACATTCTTAGCAGTGAGAGATCATCAAATGATAAGACAAGATTAGGATATGATCCCTTTACAGAAGAGGAGAATGAAAAAATCAGCTACGTAGATGTTCTTAAGAACTTTATAAGAAGAAAATAAAATAAGACAAGGACAATACCATTGAAAACTATCCCAAATAAACATAAATCTGCACTTCCTACTAAAGAAAAAGATGGCGAGAAGAATAGAATCATCAGAAGGAATCCCTCTAACATAAATCAATAAATCTTCCTTGGTTATTGTTATTCCTGCAAAAATTTTGGACATAAAGAAATACATTGTACATCTTATAGAAAGTACAATCCAATAAATGTTCAAAGATAAGAAAATAATAAGGATAATACAGAAAGAAGAAATTATAACTCATTCTCTCCCTTACAGATTATTTAGTTTTTGCATGCTCCTCAACCTCTCTTGGATGTTCATGTCTTTTTTCTTTTGTTTCAATTCATGTGTGATTGTGTTGACTCTTTCTTCCTTTTGTTCCAAAGCCTGCAAATTTTCATCCTCTTGCATACTTTTCCAGAGTTGCGCACTTTTATCATATAGTTCTGCAATGTCCTTCATACTTTGTGCCATATTCTCCATGTTCCCTGCAACTTCCTGCTCTCTTTGTGAGCTCACTTCTGGTAGCGTTCTTGGGTTCAATTGTGCCATCAAATCCGTTATATTACTCTTGTAGTTTTCGATCGCCTGCACGATCTTCCCAATTTTTTCCTCTGCCTGTAAGTGTGCCCCTTCATATATGTTGTCTGGTATTGACTTGAAAACTTCTTCGATGCGCTCCTCTATTTGGCCAATGCGTTAATTTTCCTATTCCTTCTCCATATGCACTTCATTGAGAGTTATCTTCAGCGTATCCTTTATATCCTTTGTTCTTTGTAACTACGTCACATCCACGCATGCTCTAGATTGGATTTCATATGTGACGCTAACTTGAAATTTGTACAATACTTTCATGGGGATCTTGGCCAATGACAAGTCCAAGTGAGAAATATCCTTCATCGGTTTCTTCATTGTTTATTTGTCCAACTGTAGCATATCCCTGGTGATGAGAAAGTTCTTTCTTCCTGACGTTGTGATCTAGATTGTTTCTTGCATTGGGACTGTCTGTTCTTGAACAATTTGTTTTGGATGCACATTTTCTTTCTATTGTACCATGCTTAGTTGCAGTTGTGTGAAATTTTCCTTCACTTCTGATAGCTTTTGTAAGATATTCTCTCTTTGCTTCTCCATGTCATCCCATGACTCTGCTACGCAGTCTTGAACATTATTTTCCACCATCTCCGCATCATCTTCTGTAATAGTAATTTCTGGGACATTTTTGTGTACCTTTATCTTTTTCCTTTGTCCTCCTGCCTGCAGCACGATTCTCTTCTTCGAAAGAGTTATGTATGTATTGAAGTTGTACGTATCTCTATGTCTGGGATGTCTCCTCCTCCTTATTCCTCATGCGCATATCAGTTGTTTCCTTCTGTGCACTTCCAATATTATTCTTCTTCTTTTGTTGTGCTCATTCGTTGGTGGCTCTGACGCGATATTTCTCTTGCATGGTTGGATTTGGGATGGTCTTATGTTGTCTCAGATTATTTACTGTCGTGCTCCCTCCAACATCTTTTGCACGCTCGACAACTTTTCTAGTGTTTGCTGCCGAACTACTAGTTTTCTGCGGCGTGCCAACTTTCTTTGGCTATTTCCCTTTTTTCCCCTTCTTTGATGCCATTGGTACTCTCCATTCATCTGGACAGTATTTCATGGCCCACTGGACTTCCTCTCCAGTGATGCAGTATCTCGTCTGCAAATAATTATTCTTTGGATTCCTTTTCTCTTGAATCAATACATTATGCCTTGATACCTGAAAATTTGTTATATCCTTATTCTCCTCGACCACTTCGAGTGGTATCCTCCAAGTCTCGACCACCTTTTCCTGTATTTCCTCAAAATGCGTCACAAATATACTAGAGTTGGTCTTCCTTTCTCTTGCGACTGATGTATGCCACAATGTTGCATATTGTGTTGCGTGATACTTTTTGATCCTCTGAAAAAATACGTTGTATTTGGGGTGTCTCCATCCTACCAATGTTATAAGTATGAGTAAGCACGAATAGTGGAACTCTGTGCCTAAGTCTTGCGCATCCTAGAAATCATCCAAAAACAAGTTTAATAAATATGGAATCCATCTAATTAGAGTCCCCTTCGTGCACTGTGTGACTGCTATTATTACCCTTGTTGGTGCCTCTTCTTTGCAACGCTTCCTTAGCAATTAGCATGCCATTATCTTCGTTTCCAGCCTTGTTGTGGGTTCACTGATTCTGTTGATTACCATTCCCCTGGACCCTCTCATTGTTCCATATTTTTTCTTCATCTCCTCTACCAGGGTATTCTCCTTGGTTTTAGCATCTAGATATTACGCAGTCATCTCACCATCTGTGGGCAGACCCATTATTTTTTCAATCAAGTCAACATCGATCGAGACTGGCTTGTCCAGCCACAAAATTCCCCCATGTACTAATGCTTGTTGGAGATACTTCAAACACACCTAGGATTTCCTTTTCCTAAGGTTTTACTTATGTTTATTAGTCATTATTTAGTCTCCTATAGTTTAGGGAGAATATTCTCTTTAGTTCACACTTCAGTTTGATCAGTTGAGTGGAGTCTAGATGCCACATTGGGATTATCACAATGCATCATTGGGATCATCACCAACTAATGCATATTGTCATTGGTATCATCACTAGACTAGTGCATTACTCGTGATTCCCTTATCTCCTCCTCACTTCACTATGTTTCAGTCAGTTAATTGAATACTGAGAGATTAATTAACTCAAACTAGGTGGCAGTTCACTCCCGTAATTGCATGAGAGACTAGACTAGGTGAAAATTTACTCCTGTAACTGCTGGTGTGTGTCCATATCACTATAGACCACCACTATGGTGCTTTGGATTCTCCTCCAGTGTGCATTAGTTGATTTATATAGAGTATATCATGTGTAAATTATCATTCATTCATTTGGTTAATGAGAATTCTTCCATTCTTTCTCTCTTGCTTCTATTTTCTCATATTTTCTCTGCAAAATGTGTATGACATTTGCTAGCTAGATCTATTATGTTTAGTTTCAACACATTTACATGGTATCAGAGCCGACGAACTTCTAGGGAAAAAACACACCAAATTATTTTTACAGGTACCGAAGATTGAAGACAATGGAAAAATGGAATTTCCAAAAGAATTCATTATTACACCATACAATTTATTTGCATGGAAGGAGAAGATGATAATGTGTATTTGAGGCAGAGGATTATACAGGTTAACCATGAAAACAGAAACTGAACCAACATCATCCATAGAAAAATCCAAGTATCTAAATCGAATGGATGAAGCGTTTGGAACAATTTGCAGTCTCATTTTTCTTAAACTCCTCTTTCACATATCCTCGTTTAAAACCCCCAATGAATCCTGGACCACCATGGAAGATATTTTTGGAAAATGGGATGAGATGACGGGACACATTCTTAAGGTGTAATTTCTCACTTTGGATCCAAAAATACTCAACAATCTACAAGATTTCTTTACCAAATATAACGATTTGTTGTCGCAACTCAAGTCTTGCGGGGTTGATAAATCTAAGGAGGAGAAAAAAATGGTTCTTACCATTCTCTCCAAAATTGGTCTAGAATACTTAGTGTTTGTATCTATATTTCATTTAGTTAGGCTCACCTCTGGAGCCACCTAGAAGATGCCCTCTCTTGAGGACTTTATCGAGTCTCTGACATGAGAAGAACAAACTCATCAATATGGGAAAAATCAAAGGCCGAAAGGCGCATGCACTTACTGTGCAAGATGGTAGCAGTCATCAATATCATAAATATAAAGACAAATACAAAAGGAAATCACATGCAAATCCAAAGAAGGAAGGGTACTAAAAACCCTTCAACGATGCCTTCAGATCCAAAGGTGAAAAGGGGAGAAGTGCACTTACTACCATAGAGGAGTTCATCCAGAATCCACATGTATGCATAAAAAGATAGATCAAATGGCCCAAATACTTCAGAAAAACAACCATGGAGATCATATCCTTGAGGGTGCTAATAAGAAGAAGCCAGAAGATCAAAATCCTAAGAAAGGTAATTCTAGCCATGCTTTGATTTCCATCAACTCCTCTCCCGATGCTTGGATTGTAGATTCAGGAGCATCACACCACATGGCTGCCACAAAAGAAGTCTATTCTTCATTGGATGCATGCAAAGGTCCTCATATTCTGATGGGGGACAAGTCTCTAGTCGAGGTCACTAACAAATGAAGAATTGAACTCACAAACAAAAGCTTTGATAATTTTCTACATGTTTCCAAACTTTCCGTCAATATTCTCTCTATGTATTAGATGAAAAACTATGACACTGGAAAGAGATTCATATTCACACCTGATGCAGTGGATATGTATGACATGAAAACCAATTCCACGGTTTCTACCGGTGAGGTAAATCATCAATCTAGACTCTACACATTTTCTAAATTTATTGAACCAGATTTTGCATTACTACTTATCCATGCTGATGAAAGTAGTAGGATATGGCATGAAAGGTTCGGGCATTTAAATTTCATATATATGCAACAACTTAGAGAGTAGGGAATGGTTGATGGTCTACCTAACATCCATTTTTCCAAATGAATTTGTGAGGGATGTGTTCTTGGAAAACACCCTCAAGAGAAATTCGACAAAGGAAAGACTCAAAAGGCATAAACCTATGCCCTGTGACAGGTATATTCCAGGGATGAAACTTACTTTGGGTATTCACGACTTGTCACATGATTTTTATGTGATGGACCTACCAGATACTAACATCATCTTGGGAGTTCAATGGCTTAGTACATTGGGACCTATCACTACCAACTGCAAAACCATGGAGATTTCCTTCAATGAAGAGAGTGGGAAAAAGGTGATACTCAGAGGGATGACATGTAATACACCTAGAGTGGTGACAACAAACCGCATGGGGGGAATTTTTAGGAGGGAAGACATTGTATATGAAGCAGAATGTGGAATATCATTTCAGGTGGATAAGAAGGGGCATCCTCATTACTATCAAGACATTCAGAAAATCATTACATGCATAGTAAGGTTTTTGAACCTATTCCTCCAGGAGAACCACCAGATAGGGGGTTTGAGCGTATTATAGAATTGGAAGAAGGAGAAAAACATGTCGTTACTACTCCTTATAGACACCCAAAAAAGTATAAGGACGAAATTGAAAAGGATATCAAAGAACTTTTAGACATGGGCCACATTAGACCATGTTCTAGTCCTTTTGCATCTTCAGTGGTGTTGGTAAAGAAGAAATATGAGACAATGTGCATGTGCATTGATTATAGGGAATTGAACAAAAAGACTATCAAGAACAGATACCCCATCCCTAGGATTGATGAGCTATTGGATGAGCTTCATGGGGTTGTCTACTTCACCAAAATAGACTTGCGCTCTGGCTATCATCAGATCAAAATGAGGGAGAAAGATGTGCCCAAAACAACCTTCAGATGCCATTATGGTCACTATGAATTTTTGGTTATGCCCTTTGGGCTAAATAATGTGTCAGCCACCTTTCAATCTTGTATGAATCATGTCTTCAACAAAAAACTGAGGAAAATCCTCTTGGTCTTCTTTGATGATTTGTTTATTTATAGCAAAACGTGGGAGGATCATCTTCAACGTGTAGATCAGATCTTGGCCATCATGGAGGGGAAATCTTTATATGAAAAAAAGTCCAAATGTGAATTTGGGATGACATAAGTTCTTTATTTGGGACACATCATTGGAGTGAAAGGAGTATAGGTACACCAAGAAAAGGTACAAGTCATACTTGACTGGCCAACACCCAAGACTCTGACTGATTTGAAGGGATTCCTTGGCATTTGTTGTAACTACAGGAGGTTTGTCAAAGGTTTCTCCCATATTTGCGCACCCTTGACAGATTTAACCAAAAAATGTGCATTTAAATGGAGTCAAGAGGCACAAATTACTTTTGACAAAATGAAGAAAGTAATGAGCACTTGTCTGGTACTTTCTTTACCATATTTATCACAGTCTTTCATATTGGAGTGTGATGCCTCAGGTGAGGGCATTGGAGCAGTACTTATGCAGAATAGGCACCTCATTGCCTATGAGAGTCGAAAACTGAGGGGCCATAAACTTCTATACACCATTTATGACAAAGAGATGTTAGCCATCATGCATGCATTGGCTAAATTCAAACAATACTTGGTTGGGGCCAAATTTATTGTGAGGACAGATAATAATAGCCTCAAGTACTTTGTGGACCAAAATGACCAAAATGAAAGACAACAGAAATGGGTTAGCAAGATCCAGGCCTATGACTTTGACATTGAATTTTTCATAGGGAAAAGTAATGTGGTGGTTGACGCTTTATCTAGGAGACCTTTAGTTTATGCTATGATAGATATTTCATTGACTGGAAGGCACACCTTTTGGTGGAATATTCTAAAAATAGGTTTTCTTATGAATTGATGGAGGGGCAGGTACAGGATGATAACTTCTGGATTGTGGATTACATCATATACAACAAGGACCGAATCTTCTTGGTTCCTGAGTCAACCATCAAAACACGATTATTACAGACATGTCATGACTCAACATTAGCAGTGCATCAAGGTTTTGTCAAAACATACATGTAGATATGGGAGAGGTATGCATGGAAGGGCACGAAGGAGGATGTAATGCGCCATATCAAGGAATGCTCCACTTGTCTGGAGAACAAGGATGAACACACTCAACCACTCCCCATTCCAGAGCACAAATGGGAAGGTATATCAATGGATTTCATCACAAGATTTCCCAAGGTCCAGGGCAAAGATTGCATTTTTGTGGTTGTGGATAGATTAACCAAATTTGCTCATTTTTTCGTCATTGCCACAGATTACAGTGCTTCACAGATTGCATATTTTTTCTTTAGAGAGACCTTCAGGTTGCATGGTTTACCCAAAACCATAGTGAGTGATAGGGACAGCAGGTTCATGAGCACCTTTTGGAAGGAGTTATTCAAGTTGGTAGGTATGGCCTTAACCCCCAGTACTAGCTATCACCTTCAAACTTAAGACCAAACCGAGATAGTCAACAAGTGGGTTGAAGGATACCTTCGAAATTATGTTTCAGGGTAGCAGAAGGCATGGGTTAAGTGGCCTCATTTGGGTGAGTATTGTTATAACACCACCTATCACATGTTTATTGGTATGCCACCTTTTAGGGCCTTATACAACTATGTGTTGGCATGTGTTGCAGGAAAGAGTGTGCTTGTCATTGATGGCAAGAACAAAAGGTGGAGCAGAAGGAAGTGTAAGCTCAGGAGGAGGAGCAAACAACAAGAAGAGCTCACAGCTCAGAACGGAAAGTGCAATACAGAAGCGACTAGAGATTAAAGCTCAGAAGAGATGGTGCGATAAAACTTAGATCCAATCAAGATTGTCGGATCTGCAAACCAGATCAACGACAGGGATGAATTGGGGGGAGTGAAAGCTGAATTAAACTACTCACCAGTTACAACCCGCAATCTGTCTAGATCGTCAGATCTCATAGCTTCAAAGATATACGATTGCGGTTGATCCAACAAACAATGAGTTTAAGTCAGATTAAATCATGTCCGTCGGATGCGCAATCGCCAAATCTACGACAGGGATGAATTGCGGAGATTGAAAGGAGGATTAAACATCATTCTTGCTCCCATCCCATAAGTAGTCAGGACCGTCTGATCTGATAGCTTTGAAGATCAACGATTGTGGTTAACTCACCAATAGCACACATCTTCCCATTGCAGAGTTGGGTGACGAGTTAAAACACTCATAGATTGTGGTTGCGCAATCGTTCTTGATCGTGGTTATGTTTTAAGAAACTTCACAACTGTTGGATCACTTTTGAGTGGAAGGACAAGATAAGCAAGAAAAACGTTTGAGAATTTGATTATGTGAATTCTTGTCATCCGTCGGATCACTTTCAAGTGGAAGGACAGGATAAGCTAGCAGAGCCGCAACGCTAACAGATCAAGCCGTCAATCTAAGATCATAATTGACGAACAACATTTAGTTCGGGTTTAAAGTCGCGAAGAGGTTACGCTCCGAAATGTTTGAGATATGAAATACCCGAAGCCCATAAATCCGAAATGAATAAGGATCGTCATATTTGGAGGACAAACGAGGACCATTGGTTCAGGGATGTTGGTCAGCAAACCACGTCAGCAAAAGGGCATAGTGGCATACCTCGTCAGAAGACCACATCGGCAAACCATGTCAGCAGACCACGTCAACAAATACGCATGGAATAATCAGGTGATGACAAGAATCAAGAGGAAATTGGCCCGTGCCATGTCAACAAGTGACGTAAGAAAGTTACGTCACTCCGGGAGAATTTCTTCGGGAGTTTCACCACCAAGAAATGTCAAACGTCTCGAAGGACGAAGGTCCGAAGGCACTCTCAGTCATCGATCTAAGATACTATCCTGACCGTCAGATCAAGGACACGTGGCACAGTCAGAGAACGACAAGTGTCAAGTTGAAATCAACATTGCAGGTATGTGTAAATCACGAATTAGAGTGACATGTGGCAGTTGCTCGACTCATGAAACGTCATCAAGTGATGCAAGAGTTACGTCACTCCGGGAGTTTTGCGTCGAGATTTTTACCACCAACAATTGCCAAAGACCCGAAGTGGACACAAGACGTCCAATCTGAAGATCACTTTGAGAGAAGCCTCATCCATCGATCTACTACAGTGGAAGGATAGTGTAATTGAAAACGTTTACCGACAGCAAGCGATCTCCACCGTCTTATGATTGACTCAACAGGTGATCACTCTATAGGAAAGAACGGGTTGAGATTTGAAATCTTCGAAGTCTGAAGACCCGAGGAGATCTCGACCGTTAATCTGAGAGGGACACGCATCAGAGGCTTTCCAGCTTCGGAAGATTGACGTACGGAGGAAAGAAAAGGTTGAGACTTGAAATCTCCGAAGTCAGAAGACCCGAAGGAGATCTCGGTCATTGATCTGATGTCGGGTGTACTATCAACCGTTGATCAAAATACAGTGGAAGGATAGCGTAAGAATAATAAACAAAGTCGCGGAGTAAAAGGTGGTCATACATCTCATTGCGTGATTAAATCGTGGTCGTTGAATTGATAAGCGCTCAAGCGATCATTAAGCCCAGGCATATGGTCACCGCCAGTGATCACGTGAAGGAAGGGCTTAGAAGCCAAAGAAGCCATAATTGACTGGTTGTAACTGACAGAGAAGACGAAGAGTTTCGACTGCCAGATAAGCTAAAGAATCTTAGCATAACGCTCACTGATGATGAACACATGGTGTTAACCGCCATAGATGATGATGAGTTGCAATGATGATCAGGTAGAGGACTCGACGTGAGAAAGGATGTAAGAAAGAGTAGTGAGGGGAATCTGTTGGTTAGCCATGCAGTTGTGAGGAAGAGACACAATGAACAACCTGTAGGGCAGAACAGTGACATAGTGAAGAGCATGCAGAGGCATAGTGCATAGAGGTGAGATGACGCATAGAGCATAAAATGAAGAAGAACAGAAAGCACAGAAGAAGTGAGAAGAGAGAGACAGTGATGGAGGCAGAGAAAAGCAGTGCAGAAGAACAGTGATAAGACTGGTAAGCCATAGATAAATGTTGTATCACTGTGATAAAATCAAGAAAGAAAATATTTATATTTCAGGGTGCTAGGGAGGTGCTAGGGAGGACTGGTGTCCTCAGAGTTTCAAGTGGGTGCTTGAACAAGGGGAGTTGTAGCTTCCATCTGGTTGCAGCCAGAAAAAACTAGGGCGGCAAGGTGATGCAAGGGAGAATTGTTGTTCTCTATTATACAGATTGGTGCATGTGTGATTGGAAGTTGGTGCTGGAACAATTAGGGAGTTGGTGCTTCCTTCTAGTGGGTGCTAGAGAAACCAGAGAGTTGGTTCTCTCAGCAAGTTGTTTCTTGTAAAACAGAGGTTGTAGCCTCAAGAAAAGTTGGAGCTCATAAGAATGATAATGTACAGAAAATAAAAATTACTTATCATATCAAGAAGAAGAGGCTTTTCCCTTTATGGGTTTCCTCAAGAAATATCTGTCTTTGTATATTTCATGTGTGTGATTGATGTTGAATATTCTATTTCTTACTTCCCTGCTTTATTGTGATCATCATTGATTGTTTTGTAAAGATTTTAAAATGGGAATAATTGTTTAAGCACAATAACAATTGATTCACCCCCCCCTCTCAGTTGTCCAATAGTTGGTATCAAAGATGGTTCCTTTTATCTAAGGATAGATCCTAGATCTTAAACATGACTAGCCATGAAGGAACTTCAACCAATAAGGCCCCATGTTCAATGGAACAAACTTCGCCTTCTGGAAAGTTAGGATGAGAACCTACATAATGGCCCTAGGTGCAGATGTCTAGGATGTGGTAGAGATTGGTTATGTAAAACCAGTTGTACTAGCTTCTAAGGATGACAAGCTAGAATTCAACTTCAATGCTAAGGCTATGAATGATATTCTGAATGGGCTTACAGAAACAGAATTTGTAAAAGCTATGCACTTAGAATCTGCCAAAGAAATGTGGGACGAACTCATCAGTAGTTATGAAGGTAATGAGAAGGTAAAGGATGTCAAGCGTCAAACCTACAGATTACAGTTTGAACAGCTAAAGATGAAAGAGGATGAAATTGTTGGGAAGTACTTTTTGAGAGTTGAAGAACAAGTAAATGCAATGATAGGACTTGGTGAAAAAATTGAGGATGTCTTTTTAGTTTAGAAAATTTTGAGATCTCTGCCAGATAGGCTCAATCCAAAGGTCTCTGCTATAGAAGAAATTAATGATCTAAAAGCTCTGTCTATTGACCAAATCCTAGGAACTCTGACTTCTTATGAAATGACTATAGGTAAAGATAAACCCACCTCTAGAGAAGCATCATTTATAGCAGATAAGAATGAGGATTCTGAGCCTGATGAAATTGACGCAAAATTTGTGAGAAGACTAAAGAAAGGATCAGGCAAGTACCAAGGAAAATTTCCCTTCAAATTTTTTAACTGTGGAAAGATAGTTCACTTTGCATCTAAGTGTCCACACAAGAAACAGGATCAGAATTCTGAAGGTGAAAAGAAGTACAAACCCAAGAGATTTGGTAAAAAGAAAATTCTATGTGTAAACAATGATGACTCTTCAGAAGACACAGATAGTGACTCTTCCTGTGAAGATAAGATTAATGACTTTATTCTTATGGCCAAAGAGGATTATGATAATAAAGGCATAGTAAGTGATGTTGACGATGAAGAAGTTGTGGTTGACTTGGAAGGAGAACTGATCAGTGCTCTAGAAGAAATTGCTAGACTCGGATCTAAGAAGAAAAAGAAAAAACAATTGTTGATACAGTTCAAGAAAGACAATAAAGGACCTGATGAAGACTTTGCCCTGCTAAAAGTGAAATTAGAAGAGGCAAAGAAAATAGAGGATATTCTGAAACAATAGCTATCAGAAAAGAAGGCAAGATGTGAAGCCTTGGAAGAAGAGGTAGTAAAAACCAGAAAATAGATGGAGAAGTTTAAAACATTGTATCTCCAAAATATTCCAAGCATTAAAGCCACAGCAGAACTTAACAACATTCTGAGCAAACAGAGATCTCCTTTGTTGAAGATTGGTTTAGGTTATGTAAATGGTTCAAGCAGCAAACAACTAGAAAGCAAAGAGCCAGTGAAGATGATCAAGTTCCAAGTTAGTAGACAATCAGACCATGAGAGTACTTTGTCACCAAAATCTACTAAAGACAAGATGATCCCTGATAAAAAACAAAGAGATTAGAATATGGAGCAACAAATGCCAAGAAGAAGGCCATCCTTCAGGTACCAAAATTTCTTCCATGGCTATTGTTTTTACTGTTCTAATTTTGGTCATAAGATTGTAAATTGTCAAATTAAGTTTAGAGACATGCAACTGAGGAGGTCAAGAAATAAACAATCTTTACAACATAGAACTAAGCAGCCAATGAATAGACAACGTAGCACCAATCAATTTGACCTATTGAACAATGAGCTCGAATGTTATAACTGTCATAACTTCGGCCACAAAGTTGCAAACTGTCATATGAAGAAGTACAAGGCCGATCCAAGGATAAATCCTTTAGCTAGAAATGCCAACACATGGAAGAATAAAGATAGTGAAAAATGTGGTCTAGTACTTTCAGCTCAAAAACAAAAAGACCTCTGGTATATAGACAGTGGATGTTCCAAGCACATGACTAGAGACAAAGATAAGTTTATGTTTATAAGTAAAAGCAAAACAGGAAATGTAACCTTTGGAAATGATGAACCAGTTAAAATCAAGGGTAAAGGGATGGTGAGTTTGAGTAATGATAAAGGAAAATCCCAGGATGTTCTACTTGTAGATGGGTTGAAACATAATTTGCTCAGTGTAACTCAAATGTGTGACAGATCATGTGAAGCGGTGTTCACTTCCAAGGATTGTAAGATAAAATCTGTAAATTCAGGTCAAGTGGTGGCTAAAGGAATAAGGACAATAAATAATGTATATGTGCTAAAAGAAGATAAAGAAGAGTGTCATCTAAAAAAACATGATGAAATTTGGTTATGGCATAGGAGACTTGGACATCTAAACTTTGACAACTTAATCAAGCTCAAAAATCTTGAGGCAGTAAAATATCTTCCAAGAATATCAAAGCCACAAGACTCTGTGTGTAAACTCTATCAAGTAGGAAAGCTAACCAGGACACAGTTTAAATCCAAGAGCTCTGCTTCAATAGAGAAACCACTCCAATTAGTTCATATGGATTTATATGGACCATCAAGACAGGAAGGCACGGGGAAGGAAAACTACTTTATGTTGATCATTGATGATTACTCCAGACTTATTTGGGTTTCTTTTCTCAAAGAAAAAGTTGAAGCGTTTGAGAAATTTAAAATATTTAAGGCTTTAACTGAGAATCAAACATGCAAGAGGTTAAATGCAGTAAGATCAGACAGAGAAAGAGAATTTATGTCAAGTAATTTCAAGGAATTATATGATAAACATGGGATCAAGAGAGAATACACAATCTCAAGAACTCCACAACAAAATGGAGTAGTTGAGAGGCAAAACAGAACAGTTCAGCAAATGGCCAAGTCAATGATGAATGAGAAGAACATTGGTCAAACTTACTGGGTAGAAGCAATACACACAACAGTCCATATTCTTAACAAAGCCCACCTCAGACCACATAGTGACAAGACACCTTATGAACTGTGGTATGGAAGACTTGCTTCAATCAAACACTTCAAAGTCTTTGGGAGTAAGTGCTACATAAAGAATAATAATGAAAACCTTGGCAAGTATGATGACAGGGTTGATGAAGGCATCTTCTTAGGATATGCTACCAATAGTAAAGGATATAGATGCTTTAATAAAAGATTGCATAAATTAGTTGATTGTGTTGATTTAAAGGTTGATGAAGGAGTTCCAGTAAGAGAGGTGAGCAATATTGAGTTTGCTACAGAGGACACGGCTGAAAATGAAGATGAACAGGTCCAAGAATCAGATGGAGAAGAGACACCCAGACAAGAAGAGTCAGGACAACAATCAGCATCAAATCCTTCCTCCAAAATTACTCAAAAGAATCATCCTGAAAGTCAGATATTTGGTGAGAAAGACAAAGGTGTACAAACCAGGAGAAGGATAACCAAAGACACTGAGCAATCACATATGGCCTTCATATCCATGGTGGAACCCAAGAACTTCAATGAATCCAGTGAAGATGTAAATTGGTTAAAATCAATGAATGAGGAGATGGACCAGATTGAAAAGAATGACACTTGGGAACTCGTTCCTAGGATAGCAAATAAAAATGTAATAGGATCCAAATGGGTCTACAAAAATAAGATGAATGAGCAAGGAAATATTGTAAGAAATAAGACTAGATTGGTCTGCAAAGGATATGCTCAAATAGAAGGACTGGACTTCGATGAAACACTTGCGTCTGTAGCAAGATTAGAAGCTATTAGAATGTTTCTTGCATATGCTTGTCATAAGTATATCAAATGGATGTCAAGTCATCTTTTCTAAATGGAGACCTAAAAGAAGAAGTCTATATGGAACAACCAGAGGGTTTCCAACTATCAGATAACCTTGACTTTGTCTGTAAGCTGAAGAAATCCTTATGTGGGTTGAAACAAGCTCCTCGTGCTTGGTATTACAGACTGGATAAGTATCTTCAATACAAAGGGTTCAAGAGAGGAATGGTTGACAACAATCTATATATCAAAACAGAGGGTAATGATTTGCTTATTGTGTTGGTCTATGTAGATGACATCATCTTCGAAAGCAATAATGCTTCATCGGTACAATGGTTTGCTTCTGCCATCCAGTCTAAATTTGAAATGTCTATGATAAGGGAACTGTCATTTTTTCTTGGTCTGCAAATTACTCAAAGGTCTGAAGGATTATTTCTTTCTCGGGAGAAATATCTAAGAGAAATGTTGAAAATGTTTCAAATGGAATATTCTACACCTATGACCACACCTATGGTCATTGGATGCAAGTTAAGCAAGGATGATGACTCACCTGATGTTGATCAGACTTCCTATAGGTCTATGATAGGAAACCTATTGTACATCACAGCATCCCGTCTAGACATAATGCATGATGTTGGAATGGTAGGAAGGTATCAGGTTGCACCTAAACAGAGTCATTTGTTAGCTATCAAAAGAATATTCAAATACTTGAAATGCACAATGAACTATGGCCTATGGTATCCTAGGAATCAGAATTTTCAACTGTCAGTCTATTCAGATGTTGATTGGGCTAACTGCGTGGATGAAAGGAAAAGCACGAGTGGAGGTGCATTCTTCTTAGGAGATTCTCTTGTATCATGGTTGAGCAAGAAACAAGGTTCCATTTCCTTATCAACTACAGAAGTTGAATACATTGAAGTTGCCACTTGTTGTACCCAAGTATTGTGGATGATTCAGACACTTGCAAACTTGGAGGTAAAATATACTGCATCGATCCCAATTCATTGTGATAATACCAGTGCAATCAGTGTGTCAAAGAACCCTATATTTCACTCCAAGACCAAGCATATACCCATCAAGTATCACTTCTAGAGGGAACAGGTGACCAACATTGTTGTTTCTTTGCATTATATTCCATCCAAAGATCAAATTGTTTATATCTTAACTAAACCTCTTGCAAAATATCAGTTTGAGTATCTATGCCAGAGGTTGGGCGTGACCCCATTATCAACCTAAGAGAGTCCATCCTGTGAGGGGGAATATGTGTTGGTTGAATATCTAATACCTCTGAAAAGTACTGCAAAAGCTCAGGGGGAGCATGTTTTATTTGACATTGATGTCAAAGGGGGAGAAAAATAGTAGTCTGGATGCTATAGTTGGAGATCCAAGCAGCCTAGCGTAGCCTTTGAGGATTTCCATCAATGCCAAAGGGGGAGATTGTTGGCATGTTTTGCAGGAAAGAGTGTGCTTGTCATTGATGGCAAGAACGGAAGGTGAAGCAGAAGGAAGTGTAAGCTCAGGAGGAGGAGAAAACAACCAGCAAAGATCACAGCTCAGAAAGGAAAGAACAGTACATAAGTGACTGGAGATTAAAGCTTAGAAGAGATGGCACGATAAAACTCAGATCAAATCAAGACCATCGGATCTGCAAACCAGATCAATGGAAGGGATGAATTGCGGGAAGCGAAAGCTGAATTAAACTACTCACCAGTTACAATGCCGCAATCTGTCTAGATCATCAGATCTCATAGCTTCAAAGATTTATGACTGCGGTTGATCCAACAAACAATGAGTTTAAGTCAGATTAAATCATGTCCGTCGGATGCGCAATCGTCAAATCTACGGCAGGGATGAATTGCAAAGATTGAAAGGAGGATTAAACATCGCGCTTGTTCCCATCCCGCAATTAGTCAGGACAATCTGATTTGATAGCTTCAAAGATCAATGATTGTGGTTAACTCACCAATAGTGCACATCTTCCCATTGCGGAGTTGGGTGACGAATTAAAACACTCGCAGATTGTGGTTGCGCAATCATTCTCGATCGTAGATCTGTTTTAAGAAACTTCACAACTGTTGGATCACTTTTGAGTGGAAGGACGGAATAAGTGAGAAAAACGTTTGAGAATTCGATTATGCGAATTCCCGTCATTCGTCGGATCACTTTCAAGTGGAAGGACAGGATAATCTAGCAGAGTCGCAATGCTGACAGATCAAGTCGTCGATCTAAGATCCTAATCGACGAACAACATTTAGTTCGGGTTTAAATTCGTGAAGAGGTTACGCTCCGGAATGTTTGAGATATGAAATACCTGAAGCCCAAAAATCCGAAATGAATAAGGATCGTCGGATTTGGAGGACAAACGAGGACCGTTGGTTCAGGGTTGTTGGTCAACAGACCACGTCATCAAAAGGGCATAGTGGAAAACCTCGTCAGAAGACCACGTCGACAGACGACGTCAAAAAATACACATGGCATAATCAGGTGATGACAAGCGTCAAGAGAAAATTGGCTCGTGCCATGTCAACAAGTGACGTAAGCAAGTTACGTCACTTCGGGAGAATTTCTTCAGGAGTTTCACCACCAAGAAATGTCAAAAGTCCCGAAGTCCCGAAGGACGAAGTCCCAAAGGATGAAGTCCCGAAGGACGAAGTCCCGAAGGATGAAGGTCCGAAGGCACTCTCAGTCCTCGATCTGAGATACTATCTTGACCGTCAGATCAAGGACATGTGGCACAGTCAGAGAATGACAAGTGTCAAGTTGAAATCAACATTTCAGGTACGTGCAAATCATGAATCAGAGTGACACGTGGCAGTTGCTTGGCTCGTGACACGTCATCAAGTGACGCAAGAGTTACATCACTCTAGGAGTCTTTCTTCGAGAGTTTTACCACCAGCAATCGCCCAAAGACCCGAAGTCTCAAATGTCGAAGACCCAAAGTGGACACGAGACGTCCAATCTGAAGATCACTTCGGGAGCAGTCTCATCCGTCGATCTACTACAGTGGAAGGATAGTGTAAGTGAAAACATTAACCGATAACAAGCGATCTCCACCGTCTTATGATTGACTCAGCAGTTGATCACTCCGGAGGAAAGAACGGGTTGAGATTTGAAATCTTCGAAGTCCGAAGACCCGAGGAGATCTCGACCGTTAATCCGAGAGGGACACGCGTCAGAGGCTTGTCAGCTCCGGAAGATTGATGTACAGAGGAAAGAAAGGGTTGAGACTCAAAATCTCTTAAGTCCGAAGACTCAAAGGAGATCTCGACCATCGATCTGATGTCAGGTGTACTATCAATCGTTGATCAAAATACAGTGGAAGGATAGCATAAGCATAATAGACAAAGTCACGGAGTAAAAGATGGCCATACATCTCATTTATTAATTAAATCATGGTCGTTGAATTGATAAGTGCTCAAGCGATCATTAAGCCTAGGCGTATGGTCATCGCCAGTGATCACATGAAGGAAGGGGCTTAGAAGACAAAGAAGCCATAATTGACTGGTTGTAACTGACAGAGAAGATGAAGAGTTTCGACTGCCAGAGAAGTTAAGGAATCTCAGCATAACACTCATTGATGATGAACACATGGTGCTAACCGCCAGAGATGATGAGGAGTTGCAATGATGATTAGGTAGAGGACTCGACGTGAGAAAGGATGCAAGAAAGAGTAGTGAGGGGAATCTATTGGTTAGCCATGCAATTGTGAGGAAGAGATGCAGTGAACAACCTGTAGGGTAGAACAATGACATAGTTAAGAGCATGCAGAGGCATAGCGCATAGAGGTGAGATGGCGCACAGAGCATAAAATGAAGAAGAACAAAAAGCGCAGAAGAAGTGAGCAGAGAGAGACACTGATGGAGGAAGAGAAGAGAAGTGCAACAGAACAATGATGAGACTGGTAAGCCATAGATAAATGTTGTATCATTATGATCAAATCAAAAAAGAAAAGATTTATATTTCAGGGTGGTAGGGAGGTGCTAGGGAGGACTGGTGTCCTCAGAATTTCAAGTGGGTGCTTGAACACAGGGAGTTGTAGCTTACATCTGGTTGCAGTCAGAAAAAACCAGGGTGGCAGGGTGGTGCAAGGGAGAACTATTGTTCTATGTTATACAGGTTGGTGCCTGTGTGACTGGAAGTTGGTGCTGGAATACTCAGAGAGTTGGTGCTTCCTTCTAGTGGGTGCTAGAGAAACTAGAGAGTTGGTGCTCTCAGCAAGTTGTTGCTTGTAAAACAGAGGTTGTAGCCTCAAGAAGAGTTGGAGCTCATAAGAATGATAATGGACAGAAAATAAAGATTACTTATCATATCAAGAAGAAGAGGTTTTTCCCTTTATGGGTTTCCTCGGGAAATATCTGTCTCTGTATATTTCATGTGTGTGATTGATGTTGAATATTCTATTGCTTACTTCCCTGCTTTATTGTGATAGTCATCGAGTGTTCTGTAAAGAGTTTAAAATGGGCATAATTGTTTAAGCACAGTAACAACTGATTCACCCCCTCTCTCAGTTGGCCAACACTATGATCCACACACCTTTGTGGAAATTGTCTTCGGTGACAGTAGAGCTCCTATGGTACAGGATTGGATTCAACAGAGTCAGAATATACTTAGATAACTTAAATACCACTTGCAAAGGGCACAAAATCAGCAGATGGTACAAGCAGATAAGCACAGAGTGGAGCGCACATTTGAGGTTGGTGACTTGGTATACTTGAGGCTCCAACCCTACAGACAAGCCTTTATTAAGAGAAGTGGCGCGGAGAAGCTCCAACCTCACTTCTTTGGACCATACACGGTAAAAAGAAAGGTGGGGGTTGTTATAACCCTATAATTCATAGGATCATCTGTTGACTGGAAAATTTTCACTCTGGATGTATTTTGGCTTGCAAATAATAATTAATTTCTGCAAATTATTTTCAAGGAAAGGAAAAGAAAAGAAAATTCATGATTGTTGACGTTGAATGGTGTTTCCTAACCCCATGGAGAAAAAAGCAAGGGAAGTAGCGCACAAAACCCACAAAAAGCACTAAGCCTAAGTTTTTGTTGCATTCGCGCCTGAAGAATAAAGAACACGCTTAGATCGGCAGTCGATCTAGCAGCGCATAGATCAACGGTTGACAGTGGATTCCGGACCCCTCGAATTTTCTTCTTTTAATGGTGGGGGGGGTCCGGAATGGTGACTAACAAGTGCGCACAAATCTACGGTCATCATGACAGCGCACAGATGGACAGTCTACAGGGGATTCTGGACCCCCTCGACCATTCTGCCTTTAACGAGAGGGGGGGGTCCGGAATGGTTTTATTTCTTAAACCACCCTTGGACAGGTGTCGGCTCCATAGGCCAGCAGACCCCCCCCAAAAGAAAAACCGCTTACCACCTCAGAGGGGGTTCGGAATACCACCCTTCCTAAACAAAAACCGTTTTTGCAGCATTTTGACCAGTCTTCTTCCGAAACTGATTCCGGGAAAATGAAAATGAATTTTTAAAAACCGAGAGAGGTTTTTCTCCATAACGGCCTTAAGAACAAAAACCTCTCTCAGTTTTTTCACACGTTCCATAAGAAGGGAGAATCGAATCCATCTTTGAGACCCTTTTTTCCAGTTTTTCATTTTTCTGTTACAGTCTTGATTTTGCGGGAGATGTTACGGCGCGCTGGAGGACAAAGTCCAGACTATGGACATAGGAGTGCAAAGATTTTTCATCAAAATTGAAGCTCTGTAGAAGAAAGGACTCCCTAGCTTAAGGGTCATAAATGACAAGTTAATGACACTTTCTAATTATCAAAAGAAACTAGCCACCGTGGTTGAAGATAGTTCGAAATTCTCGGGAATACAGGGCAGTATCATAGGCAAGGCGTTCTTAGAATCTTTACAGTCAGACATCAGCATACAGCACAAGATCTGGTACATTTTCATCATCAAGCCAACTTTTGCCAAGTATACAGAGATGGATGAAGTATACTGAAGATTACTCAAAGTCATCGTTCCCAGTCACCTTCGATGGGAAGAGTTATGCAATCTAATCGAGTAGGAGATGAGGTGTCCAATCCCAGTCAGCTATCCAATCAGACGAAGTTGTGCAGAGGACTCACCAACGGTTTACCCCAGAAATCAGCATGAAGATTTCAACACATCATCAAACAGTTCCTAAATTTTTGTATCTTGTTGACTTAGTTAGCTAATTTTAGAATTTGCCACATCGTGATCTTTAATGACAGGATTGTATGTAATTTTTGATTATAAATACTCCAAACTTTGAAGTACCAAGGGTTGATTATTTCACCCAGAAAGGTTGTTCTCTGTAATTTTTTAGATCCACTAGTAATACAAAGGAATTGGTGCACATGATTCTTGTGTCTGGACATTGGTGATGTTTTTCTTGCTATGTTAATGTTTTCTTACTCTGTTATCACCTTGTTTTCTAATTCCAACTGTTAAAAGGAAGTTAAAGAACATAATTTACCTCGGGTACTCTGTATCTGGCCTTTTATCAATTTGCATGTTATTCTTCTGATTTTGAGTTAAAGAAATTCTTGAATGCTTCTTTACTTAAATGAACCTCTCACCTATTCTATCTTTCCATCACATTTTATCTTAATCGATCAAGTATCTTGGCTATCTCGCCCTGTGAAGAAGCCCTTTAAAAGTTGTTTATCTGACCTTAATTTTTGACACAGACCCCATAGCCCAATGGGATTCTAAAGCAATCATTCAGTCAAACACCTCAAATAAAAACAAATCATGTTCTGCATAACTAGCCTAATATCATATTTCAAACAAATCTAAATTTGACAGAGAGATCCCTCTCTGAGTCTCGGAGGGCTAGATCCCTGACTCGAAGCGGTTTTGATGTTACCTCTGTGACTGCCTCCACAGCCTTGGGCAAATTACAGAGTGCTAACAGGGGTCTTGGGATATGAGCTTGATCTACCCCGAGGAAGCAAGATACATAATGTCTTCCATGTATCCTGCTTAAAAAGATCCATAGCAAAACACATCATTCCTATTGAGGAACTACCTCCCTTGGATGAGGAGGGGCAGTTGATATTGATATCGGAGGAAATGCTAGAAGTAAGGGAGAAGAGGCTAAGGAAGAGGAGCATAAGAAAGCACTTGATCAAATGGAAGAACTTACCTATAGAAGATGCCACTTGGGAAAGTGAACATGTTCTTCAGGAGGCAGGGTCAGAATTTCTTATGGGCAAGCAATGTCTAGTAGGGGAGACTGTAATGTACCCCACCTCTTGATAAAGAGGTTGTGAGAGACTTAGTAGTCTAGATGTCCCCACTAGACTATAGTCTCATGAATCATGGGGACCAAGAAACCCAAAGTACTTTCCTAAGCACAATGTTATAATTTTAAGTTGACTTTGGGGAGAAAGGGTAAAGTGAATGAAGGAAAAGACCACATGAGGAAAAGCAAGGGGTTAAGACCAGGAAGTGGTCAACTAACTCAATGGAGAAATAGATCAGGGGTATAAAAGGAAAAGGAGGGTGCATCTCTCATCATTCTGGATTATTATTACTTTTGCATCTCGGGCTCTTGAGCACAAAGACATTTTGAGGGTTTTCGGATAATAAACCCTAGAGATCAGCTCGGTGGTGAAAGATCCCACCTATCCTTATCCAAGCTTGGTCACGGAGGTGCAATATTCCTCCCCCACCATTCTACAACAACTACAGTCCATCCAGTCAATGAAGGAAGAGATATTGCGCAGCTTTAGGGGGTTTCCAGCAGGAGGGCACACTGATTGAAGAGGAACTGTTTGATCTGGAAAGAGGAGAAGGTTTTGGGTCCTAAAACCTATTGGGATTTCATTGTATGACCTAGGGCGCCCTTTCTAGCCTATTGGGGTGGAGGTTTCTCTATTATTTGTTTTATTTGGAGCTTGGCACAAGTTGGAGAGGAGGAGGGCGCACTACAAAAAGAGGATCCACCCATTTGAGGGATCAGATCTTCCTCTATCGGCTTGAAACTCTGTCAAGGGGTTTGTCTTGCCCCGATCTACTGTTCTAGAAATTTTGGTGGAATTTGGAGGTATTTAGGAGGGAGGCCAAAATATTGGATAGCTACAGCCAGCCAGGTGGGCGCAACTCAGCCAGGAGGATTAGATCTAGCTCTTGAAGGGAAATAAACTAATCTTGTCCCTTTCTCCAATTTATTGTGGTGCCTTTGGAGGCTATTCTCTTCAGCTTTGGAGCTTGTTGGAGCAGTCATTATTCCAACTTGATTATTCTTCTTGTATTATTCCATATCTATAGATCTATTGTATCAAGATCACTCTGTTGTTTAAATAAAGGTCAAATCTGAAATTGTTGGCTCTATATTGGTCCTCATTGCTTGTATCTTGTCATTTTCTCGTGTTATATGCGCAGATCTATATCTCCATGCTATAATCTCTAAGGAATAAACCCTCAATGCACTTGATGAGACAAACCTGCATAACACATTGAAACAATAACAAACAGTTAAACAGTCCTTGGTTCTGGGCAAAAAATCAGCTTGGGAACATTACAATTAATATTTCTAAAAATGAAGCAAAGGAAGGCATTGTATATGCAGATCTCAAATCTCATAGTCAACCTATGAGTGTGAAAGCTAGAAAGAAATACATGATATCCAGGTCCATGTTTAGAGAGAGTAGTTAAGACAAGTTGTATGTCATTTTTTTTCTACACCACATTATTTACATTGGGATTTTAGGTCAGTAACATTTGTTACATAATCGTGGATGTTGTCAAAAGACTTAGGATCAAGACTCATTAATTCATTGTCAAGTTGATATCCCCTAACTTCATCAATTGTCTCATGGAGATTTTTTTATTTTTCCCATGCATCATGTGAATTTGTACATCCATCAAGTTGAAACATTATATCAAGGGAAACTAGACTCCTAAGACAACCAAGAGTTTTTGTTTGTTCTATCATCCAAAGTACATTTTCCTTAGCATCTATGGGTTCAATTACCTTTTGTTTAACATAAGGTGTATATCCTTGTTGCATGAAGGCATTATATGCATTTTGATGTCATGTGTTGTAGTTGGCAATGGAAATTTAAAGTTGCCCATTTGTGAAGGAAAAGTGAGCATGAGTAGAAAGAGATGCTCAAGCACAATCACACTAAGAGACCACCCCCCCCAAATCACTCAATCAAAGAGCTCCCCCAAGCAAAATGAATTATCACTTTATATTTAGTGCGATTACAATTGTCACTAGCAAGAGAACACTGAGTGGACTTGACTTCATGCCTTTACAAATCCTCAAAAAATAAGTATGTACTGAAATTACAAGGTTGGCACAATACCAAGTGAAATAGACACCAGCACTGCGAAGTACATGAAAAATCATGCACTTTCAAAAAAAGAACCACCTCGATCCAAGGTTGTATTCAAAATATATGAGCCTTTGAAGTTCTGAAAACGAGAACTGCACAGTGTCACCTGTGAGAATTTGCAAATTCTGGAAAATCTATGTACCAAAATCAGAAATTGTTTGCACTAGTGCGGAGAGCACAAAAAATTAGCCCAAAACAAACAAACAAAAAGTGCTTGAGAAAATGAGGTCGGAAGCTCGAGATATGGGCCTGCAAAGTTTGCCTTCAAAACCCAACATGCCAACGGAGAGGGGTTAGGAAATTCAAATTCATTTTCCGCCAAATTTTGCAGGCAGACCTTCCGCCAACTTAGCAAAATCTCCAAATTTATCAAAGAAACAACTAGATAACTAGCTAAGAAAGATAGTTATTTCACACTAAAGCTAAAGAGAACTAAAGCAAGAACTAGCTAAGAAAGAACTAGATAGCTAAAGAACCCTATTCACACTAACAAAGAGAAAACTATGATAAGTTCACATATGGTTTCAAAGGTGTTGTTTGAGATGTTATTCTTATTTCAAACATAACTAGCCTATAGTTTCCCAAAAATATATTAAAGCTAAATCTGAAACTTAAGATATGACAAGGTTGTGCCAGAGAAGTCATGTACACACATAAGCCACTTTAACTTTTTATTTTCTGAAATTCAATTTGATTAGATTTTGATTTTTTAAGGACTTCAAAGTTAGATGAGTTATTCTATGTTTATCATGCATCATATAAATATATATAAGATCACTTTTTAACGAGTCTAAATCTCTTCACTCATCTATGATTATTATTTTTTATTATTTTTTTTTATTTTTTGTAACTAGGGGAATCGGTAACAACGGCAGTATCGTACTCGTGTGACACGGGGTCGAATCCTGTCGGTTGCCTTATAACCCCTAGGGAGAAACGCACATCCCGCAAGCACGCCCTCCGAGTAAATCGGGGTGAGAATCGACCTTGAGACCTCTTTTTACATATTTCCTTCCATTTACACGGCACTTGCCAATCGGTCTACACCCCTGCGAGCCATCTATGATTATTATTATTCGTCATTTCCGTAAATTATTATTTTTCATTCATTTAAATGTATTTTTTAAACTAGACCATTTTTTACTTTTCTTCACCATATTGTCATATCATATCATCCATTTTCAAATTGTTTCAAATGTAAAATAACAAAGGGTATATTGAGAATAAAGATATTATTGAAATAATAGTTCAAAAAGGATGAAAGGCCTCTCACGATAAATATAATTATTCTTTAATAGGTTATCAAAATGAATCAAGTTTCAAATTTTAGGAAGTTTAGGTTTAAATTGTTGATATGTTTCAACCATGGAAACTAAAAGAGAATGTGATATCAATCATTGAATACCTACATTGACTCAGCAATGATATAACACAAAGAAATATGGTATACTGATTTTATTGATGATATTAAAAAAACCGATTTAGAGCAATCAAGGAGTTGCAATGATTTCAACCATGATAAAAACACATAGGTTTTAAGTACTTGCATTGATTTCAACAATGATAAAAAAACATAGGCATTAGGTACTTGAATTGATTTCAAAGATGATAAAAGGCGTAGGCATTAGGTACTTGCATTAATTTAAACAATAATTTAACACAAAATAATTGGGTACATTTATTTCAAAGATGGTACAATGAAAAATGATATAGAGCAATTACTTGCATTGATTTCAAGGATGATAAAAAAAACATAGGCATTAGGTACTTGAATTGATTTCAAAGATGATAAAAAGCATAAGAATTAGGTACTTGCATTGATTTCAACAATAATATAAAACAAATAATTGGGTACATTTAAAAGTGATATAGAGCAATCAGTTTCAATAATGGCATAATGCAAAACAATATGATGCATCATTTTTAGTGAAGATACAATGAAAAATGATTTAGAATAATCAAGTAATTGTATTGTTTTTAACAATGATATAACACAAAACAATAGGGTGTGTTGACCACCTATTTCGACTAGGTGTCAACGTCATGTACCATGAAACTATGTACCTTGTGGTACAACATATTTGAAGACTTACGGTTCAACAGGGTAGTTTTGCCCCCAACACATTTTTTTATGTACACGAAATGTATACTCCCTTGCATGGGATAATAATGTAATATGTCAACATGAGTCAATTTTTAGTTAGTTACTTAAGAATTTAACATTAGGAAAGTCTTTTCATCGAGTGTTTTTTTTCCTCAGGTAATTAATGTTACTTACCAACGATTTTAATTATCCTTGAATTTTTCACTCAAATAATCCTCCAAAGTGGTGAAAGACGTTCAAATGATCGAGCTCAATCGTGACTAAAGTTTAGAAATGTTGCAAATGACCATGATCTACTAGAGAATTGCAGAATTCCGTTAAGTTTTGATAGAATTTTTTTAATAATTAAAATTTTCTGTTAATTGGAAATTTTAATTATTTTTTTATGTAAAATGTAAAAAATTGGTCCTTGTGGATTTTGTATAGGGGTGTGAGTACTCAAAACAAATGGCTTATGACCCCCTACACTTCTATACCAAGTTTCAGTTCAATTGGACAAATTTTGCTAGGTCATTGTCCATGGGAAGTCCAAGTCAGTCAAAAGTCAGCAAATAATTGGCTAAGGTAAAAAAGCCAAAAATTGTAAGTGTATAAAGTCAAGAAAAGAAGTGGGGAAATGTTTTTTATTGTATTTCTTAAGTTGGAAAAGTGATAATCCACTTAAAAGAACCCCACATGACAAGTCAAAGAGAGTTTCCCCCCATCACATCTCATCTCTCAAACCCTAACTCACTACCAAAACCCTAAAAGTCTCTATTCATTGACTTGTTCTCTCTCTCTTGGATGGATGACACTTGTAATTCATCCAAGAAGGGTCTCTCATCTCTCCCTCATATAAAAGAAAGCTCTCACTCTTCATTTGTACATCTATTCTCACAACAACTCTATTATGTCAAAATCTCTCCCATCTCTCTCTGATCTCTCTCATTTTCTCTCATGATTCTTGGTACTATTGGACAATTTTTTCTTGGTTAATAAAATATAAGTTTTGAAGGATCTCTTGCGTCTCTTGGAGTATTCTTGGAGTCATTATATGGTTTTGTTTATGAGGTAATATTGCTGTAATTATTTTATTGTATTTCCTTACTTGCATTATTTCACTTGGAAACCCAAGCAAAGTATCTTGTTTGGGATAGATTAGTAGTAGTATTACTATTAATCTTTGTGGGTTATTTCTTGTAAGTTTGGAAAGTATTTTGCAAACCATTAGGGTATACTCATCTTCTTGTTGTATCTTGTAGCAATGATTTACAAAATCTGCAGGTTACCAAAGGCTTGAAGGAGTAGATTTCAGATCTGGAAATTCATTTTTTCAACCATCTAAAGCTTCTTACATTTTATGTCTTCATTTACAGTCATATATATATCAATTATTAACATTATTCTCATCTAAAATTGCAATTTAATCTCTTTTTAAGTTCATATTTCTTATAAAATAATTTATGTATATTGTGTTACTATAAAATAACTTGTCTCAAGTCATTTTTAGTGATTTCCAACAAGAAAAGCTTGTTGATTTTTTGCAGGTTTTTACAGATTTAAGGAGAATTTCTACATATGTTTTGCCCCAAAAGACTCAAGGAAACATCCAAGAGTTGTGGTGCCAAACCCTCTTCTCTATTTCACCTTCTAAGCATTGTAAGCATCTCAAGAGACTCTCTTGGGCTTGCATTCTTTATCTCTTTTTTCAAATCTAAAATGTGTAAATTAGTTTTAGTGTTTCTCTCACACCTTGCATAGTGATTGGCTTTGTCATCCATGCAATATCGTGAAGGCTAGATTAAAATTTAATTTTTTGTTTTCTTTTTATTTACCCACCTTGACCAAAACCGGTAGGCTTGTCCTCCATCTTGTGCCATAGTTGTGAGGTTGTTATTTAATTTCAAGTCGTTTAATTTATTTAATTTTGCTCACACATTGCATAGTGTTTGGCTTTGTCATTCATGCAATATCGTGAAAGCTAGTTTAAGTTAATTTTTTGCAAAGTAATCAAATTGGTCCCAACCTTTTGCCACGTATTCTCTCCCCTTGCCACTTTGTGGATCTTGAGTAACTAAGAAAGGGCAAAGGATTGAGTGGCTAGATTAATTAGACAACCAATTTTTATTGTTTCTACCATCAAAAAATGTGACTAGGGAGGCTAGAAGAGATTGAAGCCGGAGACGATTTCACGTCACTACGTGTCATCCTTGTTGAGTGTCCAAGCATTCCAGATTTGATCTGTGGAGCTAGGGAAAAACCTTGTTTGTTCTTCTTATTGAGCACCCAACACTTTTGGTTGAAGGCATAAGAATTAGGAGTAGTCACATAGTGTAGGCTTGCATATTTCACACTTAATCTCTCCCTTAATTGAAGAGAGAGATGAAACTTGCTAAAATCAATGTACACAATATTTCACAACATTTGCTCAAGTTTGCAATTTACTTTTCAAGCAAGTTACTTTTTCAAGCAATTTACTTTTCAAGCAATTTACTTTTCAGCAAATTCCTTTCATGTGAATATGTGTTTCAAAGCATTCTTTATTTTATGTATTCTCTGTTTATTTGAACATAACTGATCTAAATGTAAAGTTATTTCTCATAATTCTTTTATAGCATCAGTTCATTTATTGTATAGCTATATTTATTGTTGTATATTTCAATTGATCAATCTTGGTTGATCTTTAGGCACTGGTCTAATTGTTGATTAATAAAACAAAGATTTGTCTGTCATTAAAGGAATTGCATAATTGCATTTGTTGCTTGTCATTGGGTTGGGTTTCCCTAATCAAATAATTCAATTAACTCCTAGAACTTTAACAATAATAATTTACATAGTTTAATAGGATCTACCCCCCTTGGCTTCCCTATGAGTGAGCCTACACGGAAGGAATCCAGATTGAGGTGACAGTGGATCTGGATTCAGGTTTGTGCCTCCAATGACACACCAAGTGGGTTGGAGACTTCACCACGTTTGTAGGTGTGTATAAGGACGACAACAAGGTGCATTGATTGCAATGATAATAAAGTGAAAAATGATTGAATGCATTAATTGAAAAAATGATACTAAAGAAATTGATTTGGTACATTGATTTCAATCTCAAGATAATGGAAATTATCAAGTGAAATGATTTTAACAATAACACGGTGCAAACCAATATCAAAATACACATTATAAGTTGAAATCCTATACTTTGTTTGTTTTAGTGTGATTTAACTATAATATTAAGATATAATGCATTGATAAATAGAATACATTAAAATCAAAATTATAGAATAAAATGTAATAGAATTATGAAGAATATGAGGTTGGAGAAATAAACTACTAATATTGGAAAGCAAGAGAGATAGAGTTTGACCTTCATTGCAATATCGTATATCTCGAGTTAAAGGTTTGAATGATCTTCTAAATTAATTGTCTTTCTCATCTAAGAAAAGATGAAAAAGGTAGTATGTGTGGGTAAAATGAAAGATGAAGACATATTGAGATTGGTCACTACGTAATCTATCTATTATTTATTATAAGCATACATTTATTTTCTGACTATTCACCTTCTTCAGCATTGAACATTGTTACTTTATCACTGTTCATCTTAATCCTCATATAACTTTTGAGTTTCCCTTCTTGATAATACTCTCTAAATTAAAAATGATACTTAGTAAATTTCAAAGGATCAAATTCATGTAAAACATATACATACACATATTGATGATGATCTAAAGTTTTGACACACTTTTGATTGGAACTAGCATAGATCCATCTTACCCTGGATCTATCATGCGCTGAGAAGGATCAAATCCCTTGAAGTGCAAACTTTTTCTCAATTTTTGCACTCTAAAAAAGGTTTTAACCTCAAGGGATTTGATCCTTCACAATGCATGATAGATCTAGAGTTAAGATGGATCTACGTTGGTGTAAATATACATTGAAAAAATGAAAAAAGAATGTCTAGTTATATTTTGAGAAACTGACAAAAGATACAACCCGGCTTGTAAACAACATTATATCGAGTAAGAAATAATAAATAAAGAAAAATGGAGGATAGGGATCTTATTTTAAGAAAAACAGGATGAAAACTGAGACAAATAAAGAAATGGGGATAAGGATCTCCTTTTAAGAAAAAACGGAAAAATGTGCATGTCACAAGATATCTAATAAATGATTATTACAGATAGACATGACTATAAAATTCTCAGATAGATACCCTACATAATTTTCTCCTCAACTTTCGTCTTCCCATTTACTGATGGGTATTTCTCCGGAGTCAATAATCCTCACTTTTTTTCTAGGTTTTCCACTGTAGGTCCCAGCTCCTCCCTCTACCGCATAAACGGTATCCATGCCTTGTATAACCTTTCCAAACACAACATGTTGACCATCCAACCTGGTTACACCAAAAATGGGACATTTATGATAGTTATGTTTATACTTCACAATTAAATTTGAAGTACTGCAATCAAAGACGCATGCCTTTAGAGGTTCGTATTCATTTTACTTACATAAAGTCTAACGTACTCAATGCTTACCAGCTTGCTTTCACGGTAGTGATGAAAAATTGTGATCCGTTGGAATCAGGCCCTGAATTTGCCATGGAAACCACACCTGAAATAGTCAACAATTTTGTCAGGAATTTACAAATCATTCCAAAATATTTAATAAGCTAACTATAAAGCTAATCTTGAACTTTTCTAAGAACCCCTGGGGAGAGCAGTTGCTGTCAAAAAAGAAGCTTCATAAACAGGAGACAATCCAAAGACAGATTCACTCTGAGTAAAAGGTCGGCAGAAAAATTAAAGTTGGACATTATCAAGGCCTAAAATACAGTTTTAGAGTTCAAGTGCCACCTAGGCTACAGTTCAAACAGTGAGTCAATCTCCTGAGCCAACTGTTGCATTTATTCTGTGAAAGTGGTTCAGTTGGCTTGTATCAACTCCCCAAAAATTTTACCTTTTAACAAAGGCATTGGACAAATAGATCCTCTAATTCATCCACAATGTTGATAGTTGAATCTTGATACTCAAAATCCCACTTTTCTCAGTTTGATCACCAGCTTCTTCTCTACTGCCAGGGGGTTCTTTGTCCTTGGTTACTAGGAGAGCTTCTGCCTTGGCTCCCACATCAGTTCCAAATTCTTCCCTGCCACCAGTGGGATCATTTGAAGACCACAGCAGATCACATCCCAGGGGCCCATTATCAGATGGGCTCTACAAGCAGACAATACCATTCTTTGTTATGACTTTTTTTCTTATTTGCACTCTATTCCTCTACTACTTGTATATGTAGGGTTTTCATTTTGTATTTGCAAGAGATGACTTTTGCACTCGTCTATTGCTCACTTTTTTGGCAGATTGTATTTTATAGTCCCATTGACCTATCTTGGATATGACTCTTTCTTATTTGCACTATATTCCTCTATTACTTTACTACTTTCAGATTGTATATGTAAGGTATTCATTCTATATTTTTAAAATACTTTGTATATGTAGGGTTTTCATTTTGAGATTGTGTATGTGGGGTTTTCATTTTGAAGTTTTAAAAGATAATTTTGCATTCGTTTATTGTTCAATTTTTTTAGCAAGTTGTATTTATAGCCCATTGACCTATTTAGTTGTATTTTACAGTCCCGTTGACCTAATTTAATCAATTGGAGACATAAATAAAAATATAATTTCAATTTCAATTTTCTGTCATTAAAAGAGAAAACATAAACAGTCTGAAGTCCAATTCAAATATCAAAGCTCTTTCCATTCCACTATTCGCAGACATTACAATCATTTTACACAAGAGAAGTTCTCAAGTGGGAAAGGCACTAAAGGCAAGGTAAAGAGCTTTATGTTAGCCTTTGGAGGTCAGTTAAACAAACACAACTCCTTTGTCTACTACTTCACTGCAAAATCTAAACACACAACCTGTCGCTAGGGTATATCCAAGAGAAGACAACAGCAAAGCCTTCAAATATGGCAGTTTACAACTTGCAATGGGTTGTTACTCCTAGAGAAGACAGAAATTGTAGGCCATTGCTGAAAAGTTTGGTGGATATTAAATTCCTCAGTAAAATTGTTGATTGCAGATTTACAGTCTATTCTGTTTTCCAGTTCATCATTTCAGTGGTCCCCAGAATGTTTCATACGATAAGTAAAAAGTTTAAACTCACAAAGAATTTACTGTAAAGGTGTGAAGTGAGAAAAATCAAAACGCAACCTGGAAAGAATTGTTTACAGGGCAAGGAAGTTGGAAGTTGGAACCACTGATTTGTGACATCCAACAATTAATAGCGCTTTTTAAAAATTTCTAGCGTTTCCCTATCAAACACAAAGCTGATTCAGTGGAAGATAAAAACCATAAACTCGGTTCCTCTTCTGATTATGCTGTCCAATTTATGTATAAAAATCGTTGTGGCAGTACATGGGAATCAATTACAACAGAAATGTGATTTTCAAGTCCTAGACATGTCAATTGTTACCCTATGACACCCTATACAATCATGAAGTCCTACAACACCTTTATGTATTTCACATCATAGGATATAATTTTTATTCAAAGTGTCTTAGATCTTATTTTGCCACCTCCTAGCCTTATCCCTTGATGAGGTGTCGTGTGAGAGTAAATCTAGTTTATGAGGTGGTTACATCCATGTACTATAAATTTGTATCATTGGAATGAATATATTGTTGAGAATGGCTCAAGCCTTTTCTGCCAACTTGTTGTGCTTGTGTTTCATTGCATATTCTTCAATTGGTACCAGAGCTCCTTATGGTCTCAAGGGCTTGATAGCTCCTGCATGGTAGTGATCCATGAGAGGTGTAATCAATGGTGTGAGATGATGGTGCTAAGATGAGCATGAAACAAAAGAAGAGTAGTTGGCGCACAAGAGCCACATCATCGAGGCAAGGTGTCATCGTTGGCTTATGATATTCAGATCGACATTGATATTTTCAATCCTATTCTTTTAGATCTAATATGCTTTGTTTTAAAATCATATGGCTGAATTTGTTTACTGGTAACATCGTCATTGGTAATTGGATCCGGTTGGTTCACGGATCTCTGATTCATAGTGAAATAAAAAAATAGATCTGCAATTTCCTTTTTTTATTTTCAGATCTGTTCAATGATCTGTCTTTAAGGGTTTCATAGCTCCATGGATAGATGGGTCTCATGTCTGTCTGGAGCTGAATATCATGTGTGTAAAAGGAATGCAGAAAACTAAGTTCTGCATTGTTGATGTTGCTGTGTTTTTAATGAGGAAAAGAATGCAGTTTTTTCAATGAGATTATGGACATGTTATATCAGATCTATCTCAATTCGAACGTGTTTATGGAAGCATCTTGTGAAGAATTTAGAACTGAATATCATAAAAAAAATGATCGCATGTGAATACCTGTGTACTCACTGGAGGTTGTGATAGATCTGAGCAATAGGAAATAAGATTGCTCTTTGAAGGCCTGTCTGTAAAGAGTCAAGACCATTCTTTGCAAGCAATTTGGCACATGCCTATGAGATCTATTAGGCACTCCTTTTTCTCAAGGGAATCGAGTGAGATATGGTGCCAAAAGTGTGAGATTGCAGTAGCTTCAGATTTAATCTGTTCAATGGAGATGCACTTGTCCATACTCCATTTATTGGCCTAGAGAGGTGCACTAATCCAAGATCAAAATTTGCTGATGTCAAATAGCACCGTTCAAGTCTCCATTGAAATCATTTGAAGTGTCAATCCACATGCAAAGAATGGCTCCCCCTGTAGTAGATCTCTGCAGTAAAGCTCCAGTCAATCAGTCCAGCTACAACTTGGTATCTACCTCCTGTTTCCAGCGATCTGCAATTGGGATACAGACAAAGGTGCAATGTGCATGTGTTCACTTCAGTTTGATTGATGCTAGAATTCTGGGCACTACTGTCTTTAGTGAATTTGAGTTATTTTCAGTGTTGAGATTTGTACCTTGGGACGTGTTCCCCATGTGCTTTTGACCTCCTTAGCACATGAGGGAAGGACATGACACTTTGTACCTTGTACTTTTGTCTATTTTCACTTTGACTTTGGTTAAAGTGAAATTTGGTCACTTTTGGCATAAAGTGATTATTAATTCACAAAGGGGTGAATTTGGAGACATAAGTGGACTTAGGAAACTTAACCCAAAGTGGGTTTATGATTTAGGGATGAATGAGGAGATCTCAACCACTGATTTAGATGGATCTCCACCATTCATTTCTAGGTTTCCTAATTGAGGTCTAAGAGGGGCACAAAGGGTCTAAGGAGGGCACATTCTTCATTGTGAGTTTTGCTTGTTGTGAGAGGAGCACTTGAGCTATGGAGATGAGATCAGTTGCATGAGGATTCTTGAGGGAAGCCGCTAGCTTTCCTTGTGGGAGGCTTGGAGCTGCTTGCTTCATTTATTTACTGGAGCTATTCTACTTCAGAGAGGGGCGCATTAGCTTGGCAGGCTGATTCATTCCTGGTAGGATATCTAGCCATCAGATTGCAGTGAGGTCAGTTGCAGAGTGAGGACATCTACTGGAGCTTCATTCCTGTGGAGGGGTTTTCAGATCTGACATCACAGTTGGCAGTTGGAGCAGATTTGCATGAGGGGCGCACCATTCTGGGGCGCATTTGGCAGATTTGAGCTTGTATATCAGCCCTGTTGGAGCTGCTATTGTATCAGATTCTATCTTGTATTGTGTTTACTGTAACCCTTCATCTGCTTTCTTCATATATACACATAGATCTCAAACTGGTTTTCCCCGGGGGGGTTTTGTCCAGGGTCATGTTGACCAAAAATACCTGTGTCTACAAATGCATGATATTA
>ML776650.1:331696-348735 GCA_009831015.1 Picea engelmannii | reverse complement strand
TCTTTTGAGTTCTGTTATAGATCCTCTATTGGAAAACTGCTGATATATATATTTAGAGAGTATTGATATCACTGTTTGTGATCTGAGTCCTTTTTGTCTCTCTTTGTTTTGAGATTACTGTTACAGTGATTGTATAGATCTCTGATGTCTTATCATTCTTAAAGTAGGGTTTTTTTTATCTTATTGTCAGAGATCTAACTTTATTGTTTAAAGATCAGAGTTCTATTTCTCCCTATACGCAGTTCTGTACATAAGATCTAAAGGTAAATTGCTTTGAAAATTAAAAGAGACTACTGTTTTTCTTCTTACCCTAAAAATCTAACACCTGGGTCCTGGGAACCATTTGTGCAAGGGATTTGTGCATGAGAAAAGTTGCCACCATTTGACAAACTGTGGATTGATTGCATTCAGGAAGAAGCTTGGATAGAGTCCAGGAATGGAAGGCAGCCAGTTCATGGTTGAGCCAAGGTAGGTGCATTGGGTAGCAGCGAAGCATGTGCTCAAGTACCTTCGGGGTACAGTTGGATTTGGTCTGAGATATGTCGGGGGTGATGGAGTGAGGTTGCATGGATATTTAGACTCAGATTAGCCAGTTCGTGCATGTAATGTCCCTTTCCCTTTGATGACTCCAAGAGGAGCGACTGAGTAGCCTATACTAGTTCCCGTAGACTATAGTCGGGAGAAAAAGGGAATACAAAGGATTATTTAATGTCATTTACCGGAAAAAACATAAGTGAAAGTGATATTAGATAATAAAAGAAGTCAAGCGATTTCCTTCCTGTTTTGTGGTTTTATGGATGAAACCACCACCATTGACAGAGTTTGGTGTTGAAATGCACACCCTAGTCCGTTGGGAGGATCACACAGGTTCTTCACCGAGCTACAGGTTCAGGTTATAGTAGTAGAGAGTTCCAGCGCAAGCTAGTGTGCATATTTTCCAGTTGCAGCGTGAGGTTTTGGGAAGGATTTACCAACATTCAGGGGTTGCTAGGCCCAACCAGTCAAGGAGAGCTAAAATCCTTCAGACCCATTTGAGAGTAGACCAGGGCACTTCCAGTGAGACAAATCTCACAAATTTTTGACAAGTGAATCACCCAGATCGTGTCAGTTTACTAGTTTGCAATGCGTGGGGGTTTGGACATCCATCTGGGGTTCTGACAATACAGCAGAGTCGATGTCCCATCTTTGAGGCAGGGAGAGTGTGCTTGGGAGTAGGGCGACTCATTTAGGACAGATCTCAAGCCATTCCTCCAACTATTGCCACCAGGGAGAGTTATCCAGTCTTCTGCAACAGTTCGACAGCACATTTTTGGTTGCATGCAAAACATCAACACTCACCCATCTTACTTTCTATTTCGACCTCTGTCTTTGAACTGATATGATCTCTGTCTCTATCTTTTGTCTTTGGCTCTGTATCTGAATGGATATGGAAGGGAATGTAGTCTCTCCTGTTTCTTCCCCTTTTGTCTCTACTATGACCCCTATGGAACTGAATGTACTCGTCCCTTATGTGACCTCTGCCCTCTGGGTATTCTTCACCTGTTCTCGGAATCATGGGATCATGAGTCAAGCGCTTCTTCACAGGCTGGCAAGAAGAAAGCTCTAATACCACTGTAACATCCCCAGATCCTCGGATCTGGATATCAACTTCCAGCTTTGGAGTTTTGACTGTAGATATGATGCGCTGGGGTTTCTGGTTGAGTTTCAAAAGGTTTTTGGATGCATTTTGTTGTGTTTAATAGTTTTATACAGTGCATGCAACCAAAAATGGTAGCCTCTTGCAGCTTAAGGGGGGGTACACTAATGAGTGAAAATGGTTAGTGTTCAACCAAAACCACTAGATATAATGATGAATTGGTTTAGGGTAATCCACAGGAAAACCCATGACTTCTCACCTTTCATCTAGAAGGAGGGGATATTAATGATCATTGTTAGACTTCAAGTTTCGACAACAACAAACAAAATGCCAAATGGGAAACAACAGCAGTGTTGCAAAAATTTTATCACTTGTGATAAATTGCCAATTTGGCCACTTTGAGGTTTCTACACTTGTTGTATTTTTATGTGACATGCATTGATGTGATCAAGTTTTCCTTGACATGATTGATTCAAGATTTCAGCAATTCTAACAGGACATTTGATTTACTACTCCATAATTATTTGGCAAAATTATGGCTCAATATCTTGCAGTTGGATGATACACAAGATTTAGTATTGGGATTCTTGATAGCTTTTTTGTGGACATTTTGTTCACCTGGAAGGTCATTTACTTTGAATAACCACCTAATCCATAACTTGCTTGATATATTTAGTTGGCGGCTAATTGGGTAGCTACCTAGGAGACTTTAGACTTGATTGTATCTTGCCTTAGGAACCTTAGAGGCTACTAGGGAAGCCTCCCTTCTGTTGGATCCATCCTTCACTAAAATGAGGGAAATTGTTGCCTAAGTGACAATGGTAACACTTCTAATGTTCCACTCATCTATGTACCTTATGAAGGCTTTTCACTAGGGTGCAAGATTGTGTGATAACACTATCACTGCAAATGAGCACTTATGTGCTTTTTCTAATGTATACTCTAACATTGAGGCTAGGAGTAATGATACTTGCATGCCTCAATTTGTCAACTCTCTTGAGGGGAGTGTGGCCATGGAATTCTTTAGATTGCCTAATAGATACATTGCTAACTGCGCTGAGTCAACTTATTGGTTCAAAGAAACCTTTGGTAGTATGGATAATTCTTTCAACCATGTATGTGAGTACAATGGCATGGCTTATAAACCAAGTGTAAGTATTAAAGTTCTCAACCTATGATTTGTTGATGTATGTAGCATTTGACAGGTACTTCCAAGTCGGTTTGTGTCTAACACGTGGGAGTCATCCTTAATACCTCTCAAGACTTAGGAGATTCACTTTGATAAAGTGATTATTAAAGTGAATGTACTTTTGTAATTAATGTGAGTTTAATTTAATTAAATGCCTAAGTATTTGGCATTAGTGAAATAAATTAAATCCTGGCCATTAGATCATAAAGTGAAGGTGAGATTTAATCTCATCCTTTGATCACATTGGAGATCTAGGGTTTTGGATTTAGGGTAAACTCAAGGTTATAAAAGGTAGCCTAAGTGAGAGGAGTAGACACACAGAGTGAGAGACTGAGATCTCATTGATTGGGTGATGAAGGACTTTCATCCAAGTGCGCAGGGCAAGGTTCGAGTAAAGGAGCAAAGGGGCAACAAGGGAGATAGCAGCCAACTAGCAAGATCGAAGGACTGATCTTAAGGTTTGCAAGGCTTAGCTATTTGTTGTTTTGTATTATTCCTCAGGTGGGCCATTATCCCATAACGAGAGCCCAGATTAATAATAATAAACATCTCACAGTATTGGTTTTCCCTTCGGGTTTTTTACCCAAAAAACTTCGTGTGCAATGTGTTTGGTTTCCAGTTTTTGCTTCCGCTGTAATGTTTTGTTAAAAACTCAACTATGCTTTTATACAATAAAGTAATTTATTTGGAACTAATTGTCGGGTGCTTACAAGTGACACTTAAACTGCGTAAATGGTTTCTCTTGCTTCCATCCCTGCTACTTCAAGTAGTAGATCAACAACAACTAGTCTTGTTTCTAATGTTGGTAGGCAAAGCTTCCACCCGACCCTTGGTCCATTATTACAATATCTTAAGGTTGTTATGAACCTATTTTATGCACTTATTGGAGATCTTGTGCATGGGATTGAAGTGGCCAGCATTAGGGTTTCCTATCGATTTATTTTAGGAATTTTTCAACAACAAATCTAAGACTTTTCGTTGGTGACATCATTATTGTTTTGTGACTATGGAACTAGGGTTTGAGACCATCTTCCTTGCTTAATTTTTTGTGATCCAAGACTACTGGCTTGTGGCATCACCTAATTTTTTGATTGAGGATCCAAGGTTTCTAATCACCTTTCTTTAGAACTAATCCAAAGATTATTGGCCAGAGGCATTTCTGTAAGGGTTGTGGATCCAAGGTTTTTCAATTCTCTCTCTTTGTTTAGGGATTCCTAGGAAGGATCACTTCAAGCATTTGATCCAAAGAATTCCTGAGCAATGAAAATTTTTGCATCATCCTTTTTCTTTCTTGAATTTTTTTCTATGTTTATCAGCATATCTGAAACTATTGGCTAGTGGCATCACCGATTTTTTGTCACTACAGAACAAGAGTTTCAAACCATCTATTTTCTATCTTCAAGATATGTGATAAATCATTTAACCAATTCATCTATATCTTATGTCAAATCAGCATGAACAACAAGTGTTGGAATCTACTCAATCAATAAGATAACATAAGATGAAAATCAAATCTGCAAGTACAAAATATTTGAACCGCTAGAAACTTCATATATATAAGAGATGAAGTACAAGTACATACCACAACTTTATCACAAGCTCTCCAAACCCAAGCTAAGGAAACCATAAAAAAAAAACCTGGCCACCAACTCCTCTTAGCTAGGAATCACTCCTACCAAAGATGGTCACTACAACAAAAGATCTTCAACACGCTAGCATTAACAACTAGCAAGTCCCCCTTGGCACCTGCACTTGCATCCCACAAGTCTACAAGGCATCTCCTCTTCTCCACAACAAGTGTAACAAGTAGCAATAGGGTTTCCAAATGCCACAAAACCCCTGCCTTCTTCTCTCACAAGAGATACAACATAAAATGTTATCTTTACCTCTCTAGAATTCATCACAAACCCTAGTCTTCTTTGTCTTCTTAGGGTAAAACCCTAACCCTAGACTTCCATTGAAATTCCTTCAAGAACATAGCACTCCAAGAAAAAGATAGATATTACAATGAAGAGTACACAAGAGAGAGAGACTAGTGTGCACCACTCCTCACATCTCTAATACAATTGTGTGATGAAATAAATGAAGGAAAGGACTCTCCTTTTTCTATTTATATGAGAGGTAAGGGAAGCCAACAATATAAATTGGACCTAGCCCACTACAAGCAACCTAAATCTACACAAGTAGGCTCAAAATGTGGAGTGCTCCAACTCCAAGTGACACATGCCAAACTCCAAGGTGAATATGTCCAATAAGCAAGGCTCCGAGGCCTGAACACTCCACCTCCACAAGCCTCTAAAGCTGCAACACTCCTCCTATGCCATGTGCTCCTCCGGGTCCACCTCACCTGCATGATCACTCCCTCAACCCAAGCATCATCAAGTCAAGTACAAGCCTCCATGCAAGCAACCAAGTGTGTCCATGCCATCTAGGGCTTAACACCTTCCTCTAAGATGCACAACGCTCCTCCAAAGCAAGTCGTCCTCACAAGCAACCAAACTCCATATGGCCATCGTGAAGAAGTTAGCAAGCTCCATAGATCTCCAAAGCTCCAAGGAAGAAAGCCACACAAGCACCAAGGCGAGGTCTAGCAATCAATGAGCAAGTCAAGTCCAATGTGTTTGTCCATCACAGAACAACCAAAGGACATCCATACACCACGCACCCCACATCACATGAAGCACCCCCAAGCATGGTGTAGACACTTTCAGAGTAACCCTGAAAGCTAACAGAAGGTACATTGTGGAATAAAGTCAATTTATGACTTTAGATTAGATATTTAATTATTTATGCATAATGGGAAAACAAAGCAAACAGTCGTTCCTTCATGTACTCACATAAAAGATTTTTCGAATATTGAATATGTGGCTATTCAAATGGTTTCTCTCTCAGATATTGTGAATTCTCTGCTATTGTTTTATGCAAATTACAAGCATGCATCCCACAACTTTGAACACCCCTCTTTGTATTTGTATGAATGTATACAAGATATTTTTCATTGTTGATGCCAACGTATCTCTCTTCACAAATGAATAAACCCATAAGTGTTCCCATTTCTCTCAGCAATGAGAGCATTGGCAACTTGTGAAAGAACTGAAACTACTAATGTCTGCAACTCAAGGGCATTAGATCCATAATATGAACACCAAGAGAGTGGCCCTTTGAACCACCCATATAAGTATTTGCTTGGACATTTAAAAATGTCTAGATATCGTTGATAAACATGGAAAACTGATTATGAAGCAACAAGGCCTTGCTCAGATTAAAACATAATTTGGAAAATGTTTCTCTGAATGCATCAACCACGTCCTTATCTTTGTTTGGAGGCATCCTTTACCCCCAAAATAACTCAATAAGTATCATCATAGTACTTGGGGTTCAAAGCATATGCCAAATCATGCAAGTGAGTGTTGTACTTGTCCCCCTTGCTAATAAGTATTTCCTTGATGGTGATGAACAACTCTGTGTTGTACTGCTCCAACATATGGCTTTTTCCCTCATAACCATCAACCATCATAGGCACATCCATATCATAAAGCCACATTGTCTGAGGCTACTCTGAGCCCATGTACTCAATCACTTATGTAAGACTGTCAACTACCTGTTTTTTGTTCTCCTACCTTGAAGCATCAACTACTTTCAAGAAATATGGCCCTGAAAAAGACACGACCATGAAGTTCACAATGGCCTTTCACTGTACCAAAACCAACCTTAATAATAGGGAACGCTGCAATTGAAGCTTGAAATTCAAAATTCGTTGAATTTCAAGGTGCAGTTCAAATTCGTTCAAATTCAACGAACAAGTTCAGCAAATCAAATTAGTATGAATTGTTGTAAGAATTTATTACTACAAGGTAGTTATTTTCATTAATTTTTTTTTGTTAAAAGTATTTATAAAAAAATGAAATGAAAAGAAAACCAAAGTACCAAGTCCTAACTTATTAAGTCGCCCAATGCTTCACTTGTTCTCCGACCTGACACTTCACAAATTCTCCAAAATTTCCGCTACCCACACCCATGCCGGATCTCAACTCTCAGTCTCACCACAGTGCTCTCAGCAGGGAGCACTTGCCATGCTTGACTATCTGGCGACGTGATTGTCTCAGTCTTCACCAATCAAGCAACACAACTATCTACAAGACAGTCACACAAACATTCTTAGTTCTGCATGACTCTCAAGTGACTCAAGGACACCACCCGCAGCGATTGAGGTCTGAACCACCAAGAGATTCAAGGATTATCTTTTTTGCAGCGTTATTCTCTCTTACTAAATTCACTGTGTCTATTCTCTATGTAAAAAAAATGTATATATTGATATTAAAAGCCTTATATATATCAGATGGTTATATAAGCTATAAAATTTAAAACTTATATATTTTAAATTCTTAGATATAATTTATATATATTATGTTAACATATTTATATACAACTTACCAAAATCTCCTCTTTCGAACTTAATGGCGTTATCAAATGGTTTATGCCTTTGATGAATTTTTTCCTAATTACAATGTCATTGAATTTGAACATGAACCAGGTGACTGAGTCCAACCATCCAAAATTATAGACACCCCAGTCGTACTCTAATTGAAACGAATCAGTTCCAGCAACCTTTCAACTGTATATTTTTCATGCAACATAAGGGTGGTGCGTCCTTTTTCAAAATTGGGTTTTGTAGCATTTAGTGGCTTCACTGATTGCTCAAAACATATGCTGCCAACATGGTCAGCAATCAACATTAAAGAGAATGTTACACCCCAATCATACTCCAAATGAAACAAATCAGTTCCAGCAACCTTGCCTGTTGATATCTTCGTAGGAAAAACACTAACATGAAATTTTGTATTGCAAGATCAAATGTGTTTAGATAAAATTCAGTATACATCCCATCCATTACAAATTTATAAAGCATTTCACTTTTAAAGTCGTAGTTGAGGGTCAGCAAATTTGCTAGCCTTTCAATCTTTTCACTGTACCATATGCTCTTACAATTTAGTTACTGTTAAAACCTTGTTGAACCATCCAAGGACTAAATTACCTAGAATATATGCATTTATGAACTACACAAGAGAGCATAATGTGCATGTGACAGAAGTTAATAGAACTTCTAAATTATGAAGAAAAGTAAGGTGGTACAAAAGATAGAAACAGTTTACTGACCTGCACTGGAATGCTTCAGCTTGAAATTTTCGTCAGGAAAAGTGCCTCCATAAATTGACTCACTACCCCTACCATCTCCAAATACTATGTCTCCACCTTGAATCATGAAACCAGGTATGATACGATGGAAAGGAGTTGCCTTATAATGCAGATCTTTTGCAGTGGTTCCTTTCCCTTTCTCCCCTGTAATAAACAGTGCTTTTATTACAGGGCTTCATGAATCCCTTAAAGAGTGAAAATTATCTATGTCCCCTGTAATTACTGCAGAAATTATAAATGCTGAAAATGGATTGATGAAGCACTGTGTCATACATACCTGTGCAAAGAGCCCGGAAGTTTTCTGCAATAAGAAACAAATTATCTGTCATCAGTAGTAATGTACAAGGGACCACCAAACAACACTTAATTGAACTGGATATATAGAAAACAGGGATTTGTGTTCACCTACCAAAAAATCATAAGATCCATTCAGCTATGACCTTATCAGGCCTTAACATTCAGAGGCAAGTATGACTATATAGCATGTATTAACAACTATCAATAAACCCAAGGTTTTGATAACTTTTTTCCTTTTAACAATAGGATATGTATGAGGAATTGAACAAATACAAGAATCAAAACCAGAAAAGCTGAGCTGGTTGAATGTTCCAAGTTTATAGTACGAGTCTTTACCACTATATGCCTTCTGAATGCATTTAGTTAGTGAAGAAGATTAAGTCATTAACCTTAAGACTGTCCTCAGAGGTTGTTAAAGAATACATTCTCTCACTTAATCATACATGATGAGAAAATCAATGATGTTACCTGAATTACCACGATGTAGAAAAATCAATCAAAAATTTTACTACCCTCTACTTAAAGAAAACTCATCAAATACACCCATATCACTCTAGGAAATAGAAAACATACCCGAATGCTATATGCAAAGGGTTTTAGATTTGCATGTATCTTTTAGAGACAAATAACTTAATAAGTACTGAAATATAACAAAAAAAGCAGGGTATGCCATGAAAATGTCCACCCCGACAGAAATTGTATTCACCCGAAGCTAACTGAATCAGAGCATGTAGGGCAAAAAAGAACCAAATGCATATAAAGACATGACTACATTCAAAGTCAACCATAGACCAGCACTTAGCACATTTTTAACATCATCTTCACCACAGTCAATCACAAGGTTAAGTTAGGTCCCTAGGGTCCAATATCAGAAAAGAGGTGGAACCTCCTTTGGAGTTTATTTCTAATTTTCACACAATAAACATGACCAACAATGGATTGAACGAAATAAGTAACACCAATCCTGACTCCTAACCCTAGGTAAGTTTTGATTGTCAATAGAATTTGAAATTGAAATTGAAATTTTATTAATGTCACTAGTTGACCAAGCGATCAATGGGACTCATAGACATATTGATATTACCATGTAGGGTGCAACCGGTGGGCTAGCTCCTAAGGGATCTTCCAAGGCTAAAACATCTGACATAAACAAAAAGAAACCAAAACTGAAGTTAACTGAATCAGCATATGTAGGGCAACAAAAAACAAAACACATATCAAAGACATGACTCCATTCAAAGTTAAACAGCGACTGGTACTTTAGCATATTTTTAACATCATCTTCACTACAGTCAATCATGAGGCTGAGGTAGGTCTCTAAGGTCAAATATCAGAAAAGAGGTGAAACCTTCTTTGGAGTTCATTTCTAATTTTCACACAATAAACATGACCAACAATGGATTGAACAAAATAAGCAAAAACCGATCCTAACTCCTAACCCTAGATAAGTCTTGATAGTCAATAGAATTTGAAGTTGAAATTGAAATTTTAATAATGTCACTAGTGACCAAGCAATCAATGGGACTCAGACATATTGATATTGTTAATTTTAAAGTTGCTATTAAGTTTCTTTTCAATTTACTAGATAACAATAGCATAGGTAGGATCACTGAGAGAAACACAATCACAAGATACACAACATTTATCTTGGGAAACCCTCATGGGGGAGAAAACCCAGCAAAAACTTCCTTAATATAGATAGTCAATACAATGCCAAGACAATAAACCAAAACACTAGAGAATACCCAACACTGAGCAATGCACCTCTCTCTTCCTTCTTCTCCCAACTGCAGCTATCTCCAAACTTGCGCACTTGTTGAGTGGAATGAGTGAGTGAATGAATGAGGCGCTAGCCTCTCTTATTTATATTAGCTGGCAGGTGCTAGGGAGGTGTCTCTTCACTGGGCAGGGCCGACTTCTTCACTTAGTGGTTAAAACCACTTTAATTAGGCCTGGGGCCAACTTCTTAATTTGCATGATATAATTAGGGTTTGACCAATCCGCAAAAGGGGATTTGGTCATTTACAAAGCCCAACATGATCAATCCACAAAAGGGGATTGATCTAATCAATAATGACTCAATAATAAATAGAATACTCTTTGCAGTTACAATATTTCAACACTCCCCCTTAACAAGAAGGGCATTCTACAACATCGTCAAGAGAGAGAGAGGGCAGCAACATCAACAACATCTGAAACACTGACTGGCATATCTATAAATCATCGGAAGTTTTTCTCATCATCATTCACAGCATGGAGCTGGAGTAACATCATCATCATCTGCATCAGCATGGATTAGTATAACACTAATACATCATCATCATCAATAACATCAATAACAACAACATCATCATCACAACACAAAGGTTGGAGCAACAACATCATCACAGCACGAAGGCTAGTGCAACAACATCATCATCAGCATGGGGCAACAAAATGAGGTAGGTGTTACAACATTTTGTGGTACTCTGACAGTCCCTAAGGAGCTGCCCAAGAATCATAAGATTCCCTAGGATATAAAATCCTAACGGAGCTACCACGTGGTACTCTGACAGACCATCCTTACCGGACCTTCGGGATCTGCCCAGGAATCATAAGATTCCCTAGGATTATAAAAATCCTAACGGAGCTACCACTACTTACCATAGCTATCATATACATGCACAGGTACTCTGACAGACCGTCCTTACCGGACCTTCGGGATCTGTCCAGGGATGATCAGTCCCCTAGGATATAAAATCCTAACTGAGCTACCTGCTATTGGTCAGGATACCATAGTATCATCAACATCACTCCCCCTTTCGAGGCGTTGGAACATATATAAATCCTAAGCCTTGAGCTTTACTTTCTCGAACTTCATCCTTTTTTAAAATAATGACTCAGAGGTCAGCTTTTGAATGTTTAAACCAAATTTACTTCTAGTCATAAAGCGCGCATGATGTCCGTCGTCGATAAAGTTCCCCCGTTGATCGAATGATTCCCTTTTTCCCCGAGTTTTGGAGTCGCTTGATTGTTAAAAGAGTCAAATCACTAAAGGTTGCTTCGGAGCTTCGGGCGTTTCGTTAGATCTTAACTTTTAAAATCCTGATACCCAAAAAGTGTTTGTTATCACTGTTCATAAAACTTTAAAAGACCCTAATCATAGTACATGTGTACCTTTTGAGTCTTCCTTGGGTTGACACATGTCATCCATTTCCAACCTTTTCAGCGGAAGATTCATACGATTCTAAGTGACACATGGCACCCCCCGATCTCGACACGTCATCTAAAATGATGTCATCTTCGACACGGCACTACAGGTAATGGCCTTTTGAAAATATAGTAAAGAGCTAACTTGCAAATCCACGAAGAAGCAAAATGCCAAAATATTAAACCTCAATTAGTTAAGTTAATCTTGATTAAAAGTTAGTTAACAACTTCGCACTTCAGAGTTCGGACCTTTGCCATCCATCACATTCTGAAATCCCGAAGTCCAAACTTCCGAAACACTCCAAACTTAAACAGGGTTAATTAAAACTAAAAAATAATTATCTGATGATTAATCATTTCGCAGTTTCGGGTTTCGGCAATTTTATCTCGAGCTACTATTAAAATCCCGAAGTCTGAATACCCGAAAACACTTAAAGTTAAACACGATTAATTAATGTTTTAAACAAGATTATCTCGCAATTAATCTTTCGTGGATTTACGATTCGAGAAATATCAAAGCCTATTTCATCCAACATTCCTGATTGCGAACCGCCGATATTAATGACTTTAATCACAAATCGACAATAATGATTGCAATATAGATTGCAGATTGCCAGCTAGATTTTCTCATTAAGTAAATAAATTTATCGTCAGTAAAGGTTTTCTCAAATCAATACGCCTAAGGTGAATAAGAATGCTTGATTTTGAATTCCATTTTCATTCTCGCAGAATAGCAAGTTTTAGCCAGTCGAGAAGCTCACACATTCCCCTGTAACAGGTAACCCAGTTATGATTTCATCAATATCATGGCACCACGAAAGATGGCTAAAGAAGTTGGGGAAAGCGCAAATCTGAATACAGATGTTCTATCAAACACATCACCGAGAGCCATAGATACTGTGAAATCTTGGACACAGGTGTTCGATATTTTAGAGCGTGAGCTTATAAATTACCCAGAGGATTCAAGGGACGAAGTGAGTGAAACCCATGCAACTAAACTCAGGGATATAGCTCAGTCAGAGTTACACAAAATAGCTGCGCGGCCTAGACTCATGTCGTATAACGACATGATAGGCTGGGCCCTGGAAAACGTCGACATTTCAACCAAGAGCATTTACAACTCACAGAAGGTTGTTGTTGGGTCTTTTCGACCGGAACACATACAAGTAATGTATAAACTATCCCCCGTTTTTAAATATAGTTACAATGTTGCATTTATAATGGAGTTTGAGAAGCAGGAGTGCACGCAATATGAGAAAATCTACCCTGATTTAATCAAGGACTGGTGGGGGCACCCAGAGAAATTCAGAGCCGACACTCACGGCATATATGCCACAGCGTCGTTAGAAGCCCATATGATTTATGTGGCTATGATGTAATGTAGGCTATTCGGGAAGAAGAGTTCCACTCACTTCCCGTTGGCATGGGTACCAATTATGCACGAAGTAGGCGAGGGCTACTCTTTCAACTGGGCCAAGATGTTATCAGACAACCTGGCTAAGGAAATCACAGAATACCAACTGGCAAAGTCCAAAGGGCAACCTGCCCCTTTCTATATGTCTGCATACATTATGGATGTTATTTTCTTTATGACTCCTTTCCCTCTGATGAACTGGAGTTGGACCCCGACTAGCGCTAAACCTATCCATTTCTATCACTCCAAGTTGTGGGAAGACAAAGCCAGAGATTTCTTCTACGAAATCTGCCATTATGTAGTGGTGCCTATTCATATCGCCCTATACGGTTGCCCACCTCCCAGAATTTCAAACAAAATCATGGCAAACTTGGGCAAAATAGCAGACTGGTACATCGAAGAGAACTTTTCTTACATTAGGGTTTTCAGGTGCTCGGTCCCTCCCCATGCTCTCCCAAAGTTTTTACCAGATCGACTGGTATGCCGAGAAGTGGCTTATCAAACTATGAAAGGGGGCATCAGCAAGGGATTGAAAGCGGCACAGAAAAAGGTATGGCCAACCTTCCCCCTTCAGGTTGGTATATTTTTGTTGTTAGACTTCGACCATTCTAAAGTAAAGGCTGCGGCTCTAGAAGATGTCAAGTTAGTTGACATTGAGTTTAAGAGGCACGATCCACAGAAAATAGTAGAAAACCACCTGGCTCAATACAACTTAAAGAGGTATGTGCACGAGAATTCCCCATAGGATGAAATATTCAGGGGAGCCAAGTCATATGAGGAAGTACTGAACAAAGTCCAAACTTTGTCCTCAGATCAACGGGCTAGCTTCTTCAATTTCCAAAAGCACAGACGGAATAGCTTGCCAAAGGTATTACAGGGAGAACCATCAGCATCTTCGTCTACACAGGAAATCATACCTCCGGGTTTTGAGGCAGGGAGCTCTGGAAAAAAGGAAACTAAGGAAAATCCAAAAGACACTGAAGTCTCAATTGAAAAATTGGAAGCTTCTGTATCAACTCCACTAGGCCCTCAAGCAAAGGCTCAGCTCGAAGCCTTTCTGAAACGAGGACAGGATACATTGTCGTCTACACCAGACAAACCGGTTACCGGCACAGCAGAGCAACAACCGTCCACAGAGATAGGTAGCCCCATTATTTCATTAACACCGTTGCAGTCAAGCTTCGGAAATCCCAGTTCCGAAGTCATCTTTATAGATGATCTTACCCCAATTTCATCCGAAGAAATGCCTCCTTCAGACTTCTTTTTCAGTAAGAAGAGGAGGGCCATTGTTAAACGAGAAACACATCAGAAAGATGGTGCAATAGTCAAAAGACAAAGAATGGTGTATGATGGACAAGGCCGAGATGATTTAGAATTTGCTAAAGAAATGGCAGGCTCATTAGGTGCGTTTGCCACGGCAAATCAGTGGTCTATAGAAAATTTGGCCGAGCAACTAAAACAAAGAGGCCTGTTGGTAAAGCAGTTGCAGGATCAGATAAGGAATATGGAACAGGATATGAAGAATAAGATGAACCGAGATTTTGAACAGGCCATAGCATATGATAAACAGCAAATTCAACAACTCCAGGCCAACTTTGATGAACTCCAAAGGAATTCTCAGTTCAATCAAGCACTGATCACCCAGCATGTTGAATTAATAAAACAACTGCAAGCTAAGTTGGAGTTGACCGAAAGTACCTCAGTGGATATTTCACCTCTCTAGACCCAAGCAATTGAAATAAATGAAAAACTTGAAAATGCCCAGCAAGATCTTTTTATGAAGGTAGAAGTCGTCCAGAAGTGTTACCAGGCGGTTGACCTTTCTCTGAAAGACATCTATATCAAGGAGAGAGAAGCTCGTTCAGCTCGAGCTAAGTTTCAAGAGGCCGTGTTATTGATACCAAAGGATGATGCCTCAAATATACATCGACTCTCTCCGTCAAAAAAAATAAGAGGTGATATAGTTATGAAGGATTGGGAAACAAATTTAACAGAAGGCAAGAGACTTGCCAGAGATGTAACCGAAGCTTGTCTAGAAGCGTTTACATCACTAGACAAAGGACTAATTGATTTTGAAAGGAATGTTGTTTTCGAAGCCCTAGGTCAAATCGATATAGCAAAGAATCAATATAATTCCAGAACAAACAAAGAGGAAGCTCTGATGGCCATCCAAAGTATGAAACAGATCGATCTCCTTCAAATAAACAAATGGATAGTGAACCCAAGCTTGCAACTACAGGCCAAGTCTCAAGGAGCAGAAAGGATACAGGAAAAGCTGCCTCAGATAGAAAGAAAGTTATACACTTTCGAGGCCAATCAAGCAACTGAGCCTTCAGGGCTGGTAGTGGAATTAGTAAGTAGATGCATCCAATGCATTGAATATGGAAAGGCAAGCACATCTGGAAACAAGTAAGGAAGTGCTATTACATGATCGGATATCAGTGAGGGGACAAATGGCAACAGAGCTATGATGACTTTGACGTTGTGCCAAAACATCCAGAAGATCAGAAGACAAAAGGGTTCCGGCCAGCAGACGAAGAGATTGCCAACGAAGCCCATTATGCTATATGTTCTATTTTCTTATTTCAGATATTTACTATTTTTAGATTATGAGAAGTCCAACCGTTTTTTAGTTGTGACAATTTTGTATCAATACATAGATTGAAAATTTATTAAGGGCTGCTTCTTGCCGATTGTAACAGAGAAAACTCATCCTTACTGAGTATTAATACAAGGGCAGGTAGGGATTCCAAGTTTTGTTTAATCTGGGTTATGTACTTCTTTTGTTTTTCCATATCTCATACATTTCTTTAAGTATTTCCTTGATAAATGTTTGATTCCAATTTAGTACAACAACTATTGTAATCGTATTGCATCAGTAATTCGTTAAGCAAAGCAGTTTTTCCTCTGTATTTACTGTGAGTAAATCAAGACCTGCAAGTTGTGTGGATTACTGTATTTTATACTTTATTCAAGGTTACACTATCTATTTTCTTCTACTGCAACAAGGTGAGATTCTTCATTAATTGATGCCTTGCTTTGTTTTACAGTTTTGTCTTTTTCTTTCATACCACTCGATATTACAATCTTGACTCAGACACAAAATACGGCCTCTGTGCTGCCACACTGTTAATTTTATTTAAGGAATTTTTCTCATATAACTAAGGTAGAAAAAGCACTTTTAAAAACTCTCATAAACTTTCCTGATGCCTAACATTATCCTTTGAGCCTTAAGTTTAATCTCAGGACCAACACGAGGGAGGTCCTTTCGGACTATACCAAGCTTGTCTCGAAAGTGCTCAAACTTTACACGAGATAGAGGCTTGGTCAACACATCTACAACCTACTCATTTGTGCCAACATATTGGAGCTTTATGGCTCCCCTCTGCACCATATCACAAATGTAGTGATGCCGGATTTTTATGTGCTTCGACCTGTCATGGAACACAGGGTTCTCTGTCATCTTTATGCAGCTCTGGTTACCACATAGAATCATAGTTGCTTCCATCTCCAGATCAAATAGACATGTCAACAACTTTCGTAGCCATATGGCTTCACAACTGGCGAAACATGCAGCAATGTATTCCTCTTTTGTTGTGCTGAGAGCAATACTAGATTGCTTCTTACTCTGCCATGAAGTCATGGCTGACCCCAGACTGAAACAACATCCCGAAGTGCTCTTTCTGTCAGAAACACTTCCAGCCCAATCTGAATCTGTATAACCAATCAATTTGAAGTCTTGATCTCCATTGTAGCAGAGACCAAAGTCCAACATACCCTTAAGGTATCTCATCACATGTTTTGCAACAACAAGGTGAACACGTCTGAGCTCTACCAGATACTGACTAAAGGTGTTCACAGCAAAACATATATCTGGCCTGGTATTCGTCAGATACATCAACGATCCAATGATTTGTCTGTACAGTGTAGCATCAACCAATTCTGATAAAGTATCAACCAGGAGCTTCAACTTTGTTTCCATGGGTGTGTTCATGGCTTTACATTCCAACATATCAAACCTCTTCAGTATTTCAACTGCATACTTCCCTTGGTTAAGGAAGATCTTCTCTAGGCTCTGCCAAACCTCAAGACCTAATAAATAGTGCATTAGGCCTAGG
>ML776650.1:300548-330576 GCA_009831015.1 Picea engelmannii | reverse complement strand
TACCAAGGCAAGTGTTTCTCATCCCTAGGCGCCTAAGGGGTGAGAAAGTGCCTAATGTGGGCCCTAGTCATTTAATTTGTGAGATGCAAATTAAAAGGTGACTTTATGACTAAAGTGAGGGTGAGTGAAGAGACATCAAATCTTAGCCACACATCTAATCTAATCTCAATCATTGGATTAGAAAACTCCTCACCTTCCCTCATGAGGTCGATTAGGGTAGAGGGGCGCACCCGTTCTTGGGTTGTTGGTTCATTGTTGAGAGAGCAAGAGAGAGAGCATTTTCGAGCAGCAAGAAAGAAGTCATTTCTGAGAGCTAGGGCACGCATCCCAAGGCAGCAAACTAGCACAGAAATCGAGGCAGCAAGGACAGCATTGAAGGCAGGTCGTACTGTACAGATTGAGCAGGCCATACAGCAAGAAGAGAAAGCACAGAAATCGAGGCAAGGTACAGTCCAGCAAAAAAGGTCGTACTGTACAGATTTTCGAATTCCGTACAACAGGAAAAAAAAGGGCACAGAAATCGAGGCAAAAAGTACAATCTGTACTGTACAGATTCCGTACAGTCCATACGACTATTATTTTGGCACAAATTTCAAGGAGTTGTGTTGTTTTCTGGAAGTTTTGGCACGTTTCCCAAGGCAATCGTATAGCATTTATTGCACTGTTTTGGGTTGAGGCAGTTGGCACGAATTTCAAGGTGACCGTACAGCAGTTTGGAGGCACAGAAATCGAGAAGCAGACCTGCAATTTATTGCAGAAAATTATATGAAGAATTTTGAGGAGTTTGGCTCATTTTTTAGACGAACAAAGTTCGCTCACACAAGAATTATCCAAAATACTTGGAATATAACAAAGTAATCCATGTAGGACTGTAAATAATATATAAAATAGATAAGATAATAATAAGATATAAGATGATAGTCCCCGAGGTGTAGGACAGTCGGTGACGGAGTGTGTTGTTAAGCCACTCCGTGTTGTTAAAGTCACCGGTTCGAAACCTGCGGGGACAAAAATTCCAACCATGTTAAGGGTTGGTGTGGCTCAGGCCGGGTGCGATCCCCGGGTGATTTTGACGGCTTAGATGCCCCTGAGTCGCGATTTCTCAAGCCACAGGTTAATCGCGTAGCCAACAGGTCCCGCACAAATTAACAAACAAAAAAAAAAATAAGATATAAGATGATTACAATTGAGAATGAGGGCTCGTTTATATACCCACGCAGGGGTGCCCTTAACCAATAGTCATGTCCTTTGAGACATGTCCTTTCATTATTAATAATTATTATTTATTAATTAATTATTATGTTATGAATATCTATTTATATGTATATTTATGTTCATAACATTGCCTTCCCCTTAAAAATGCTTTGTCCTCAAAGCATACATTATGGAAGACTTATCTCTTGCTCTAGCTTGTAATTATTGTCTCATGATTCTTTATTCTTGAGTTAGTAATCGTTGAGGACCTGAGACAATAGGATCTTCTAAGCGCTGAGCAGAACTGACGAATTGTAAAGGAGTCTGCCCATCCTAATTCGATCTTCTGTGGAATTGGGAGTTTATAAGGTTCTTGGAAAGAACTTGATGTATTTTGACTCCCATGATAGCTTCTACTTTGAGCATCACTTGTAGTGGAAGTAATATTCTTCGGCATATTGGTCATTTGTTTCTATTGATACAATGATTGGCTAAAGTATCGATTTTTGTGATTAGGATGTCGATAAGGCATCCTTGCAACTCAATCCTTACTTCGTATACTTGTAGTTTTTTGTTGATTAACTTTTGGAATTGAGTTTTCTTCATAGTCCTGGATTGTTTCTTCTTCGACATTTGAAAACTTCTTTACATCAGTTGGATTTGCCTCCTTTTGAGTTGTAAGGTTGAATGGGTCTGTCATCGTTTCCTTATCGACTGATGATGTTTTGCGATCTAGCTTTTCTTGTAAAGTCTTCTTATCATGCTCTGATACCAAATGAGACGAACAAAGTTCGCTCACACAAGAATTATCCAAAATACTTGGAATATAACAAAGTAATCCATGTAGGATTGTAAATAATATATAAAATAGATAAGATGATTACAATTGAGAATGGGGGCTCGTTTATATACCCATGTAGGGGTGCCCTTAACCAATAGTCATGTCCTTTGAGACATGCCCTTTCATTATTAATAATTATTATTTATTAATTAATTATTATGTTATGAATATCTATTTATATGTATATTTATGTTCATAACAATTTTCCTGTGTGAAGATTTGGCACGGTTGTCGAGATAAGTTTGTCATTTAAATTTCTGAAGATGAATATGCTATAACAGAATTCTCTGAAGCTTCTAAATAATAAAAATCTCCCTCTCTCACTGGTTTTCCCCTTGTGGGTTTTTCCAGGGTCAAAGTTAGACCGAAAATATTTGTGTCTATATTTTTTGAGTTTTTATATGCTACTGATATTTTATTTCTGCGTTATAAACGATGTTCAGAATCCTCATGTTTCATTTCTGAAGTTTATTTTCTGCTAAGTTTTTATATGCTGATATAAAACTGGGTTTGGGCATTTAACATTGGCTAAAAAAACAGCGAGACTGAAACTGGGTTGGGGTCTGAAAATTTACAACAGTATCCAACAAATATTCCCTTCTTTCTTGAAGGATCCAACTTGGTTCTCTTTTCTTTCGGAATGTGTACAAACACTGGACAACCAAATATTTTGAGATGGCTTACTTCTGGCTTCTTTCCGGAGAACATTTCTTCGGGGGTTTTGAACCCAAGTGCACTATGGGATAATTTGTTTTGTACATACACTGTTGTTCTTGATGCTTCTGCCCATAAGTGCATTGGAAGATCTTGATCATGGATCATAGTCTTCACTGCTTCCATTATAGTTATGTTATTTCTTTCTGCCACACCATTTTGTTGAGGATTGTAGGGAGTGGTGAGCTCCCTCTTAATCCCAACATCTTTGCAAAATCTTGCAAACTCTTTTGAGGTGTGTTCTCCTCCATTATCTGACTTGAGTATCTTGATTTTTCTTTCAGCAAGATTCTCTATCAAGGCTTTGAATTCCTTGAATTTCCCAAACACTTCATCTTTTGATTTCAAGAAGTAAACCCAAGTCTTTCGAGAATAGTCATCAATAAATGATACGTAGTATACATACCCACTAAGAGAGGTGGATGGCATTGGGCCAATTACATAGTGGATGAGCTCCAAGACTCCTTCTGCTTCACTATCGTTCTTCGGGAAAGGATTCTTGATGTTCTTTCCTTGTGCACATCCCTTGCACACACCTTCATGATCAACCTTGAAATCTGGTAGACCTATAACTGCTTTGCTCACATATGGTAAGGCCTTGGAGTTGATGTGAGCTAGTCTTCTATGCCAAAGTTCACATGGACTCTCAGTGGAGTGAATCAAGGCTACATCTGAGTGACCTTTTAATTTGTACAGGCCACCTTCTTCTGTTCCAATAACAATTGCATCTTCTATGGTTTTTCCTTAGGCCACATAAGGACTTCACCATCTATGAATGCAAACCTGAAGCCTTTCTTATCTAAAGCTGAGATAGAAAGCAAATTCTTCGTCAAACCTGGTACATATAGTACATCCTTCATCTTCATTGGGGTCTCTGAATCAAGTTTATAATTGGACTCTCCTACTCCTTTGATAGGGTATTGGTAATCATCTCCAAGTGTAACTTTATGGGGAAAGTTATTTTCTGTAAGGCTAGAGAGAATGTCTCTTTGACCTGTCATGTGCTTGGAAGCACCACTATCTATGAGCCACGTATCCTCACCAGGTGACATTGATCCTGAGAGGGCAAAGATTAAGACATAGTCTTCAATCTTTTCTTTAATCATCTTCATGGGTGGCTCTTCATCTTCAACTGTATGGGCATGGTGCATTTTGTTCCTCTTCTTGTATTCTTCTCTTCTAGCTGGACAATTCTTAGCAATATGTCCCATCTTGTCACAATGGTAAGACTGGTAGGATGAGAAATCCTTTTCTCTTCTTTGACCTTTCTAAAACTTCTGGAATCTCCTTGGAGGGTGAGATTCTTTATGGATGAATTTATTTGGGGAGTGAGACTCCTTATGTCAGTAGGTCTCTTTCTTGAAGTGAGGCCTTCTCTTTCCTCCTTTAGTATGAGTAGCTAGAGCTTAATCGTCATCCCTTAATAGTAGTGCTTCTCGGTTAGCTACTCTTGCTTCTTCTTGAACACATTCTTCCCAAAGACTGTCAAATTGTAGTTTTTCCTTTCTAGCACAAATGGTTTGGATAAATGCATCCCAAGGTCTTGTGAGACCATTAAGGGTTGTCATTATAAGTTCATCTTCATCTAGGGTATCTCCAATTGCTTCTAGTTGTTCCTTGAATTGAGAGATTCTAGAGAAATATTCATGAACTATTTGTCCTTTCTGCATCTTTGTATTCTTGAGTTGAGTTCTCAAGTTCATCTTTTGGTTAATGTTTCTTCCTTCATACAATCTGGTTAGGGCATCAAACATTTCTTTTGGGGTATCTTTAGATGCCGCTTGAGGGATCAAGTGATCTTTGATAGAGTCTGCAATGATTCTTTTGGCCCTAACCATGTCCTTCTGGTACTTTGCTTTAGTTGTAGCATCTGTGGGTTCTGGTACATTTTCTGTAATGAATCTTGCTAAGTCATTCTCTTCAAGAATGAGTGCAATCCTATACTTCCAGGCACAAAAGATTTCCACACCTTCTAACTTGTCAACAAGCTTGGTGCTTGCAGACATCTTGACCTGAAGTTGGGAAAATGACCAAAAAATGAAAGTGCTCAGAATTTAGATCTGAACTTACCAAGAGGTGTGCTTGGCTGAGGCAAGTAGCCTGGTGCAGTCAGTTTTCTGAAAATCCAACTTTTACCCCTTGAAACTGAGCTTGCGCAATTCTGGACTGGTACTTCTGGTACTGGTTCTAGTTTCCTGGTTTTCTGGTTTTCCGGTACTAGTGAACACTGAAAACTAGTGTTTCACTTTTCGGGAGTTTTGTCCACTGAAAAAGTGCGCTCAAGCTGCCAATGAGCTCACTAGGCTAGAGCGCACTTTCTTCATGAGTTTTAGGCTGAAATTCCTCTTCAATAAAAAAGCCCTAATTTTCTTGTACGGCAACAGTGACGTTTTTGCTTATCCAGTGAAAGGTGCTCTCTTCAGCTTAGCTGTGATACCATGTTAATTTTAGAGCAATTATTAAGTTTCTTTTCAATCTACTAGATAACAATAGCATAGGTAGGATCACTAAGAGAAACACAATCACAAGATACACAACATTTATCCTAGGAAACCCTCATGGGGGAGAAAACCCAGCAAAAACTTCCTTAATATAGATAGCCAATACAATGCCAAGACAATAAACCAAAACACTAGAGAATATCCAACACTGAGCAATGTGCCTCTCTCTTCCTTCTTCTCCCAACTGTAGTTATCTCCAAACTTGCGCACTTGTTGAGTGGAATAAGTGAGTGAATGAATGAGGCGCTAGCCTCTCTTATTTATATTAGCTGGGAGGCACTAGGGAGGTGTCTCTTCACTAGGCAGGGCCGACTTCTTCACTTAGTGGTTAAAACCACTTTAAATAGGCATGGGGCCGACTTCTTCACTTAGTGGTTAAAACCACTTTAAATAGGCATGGGGCCGACTTCTTAATTTGCATGATATAATTAGGGTTTGACCAATCCGCAAAAGGGGATTAGGTCATTTACAAAGCCCGACATGATCAATCCACAAAAGGGAATTGATCTAATCAATAATGACTCAATAATAAATAGAATACTCTTTGCAGTTACAACTTACAATATTTCAACAGATATTATCATGTAGGTTGTGTTACACCTCATATGGCATGAGGTTTCACTTGTGATTTTTTTCACACATTGCAAGTATTTACAGGATGATAGCTTCATGAGGATGGTACTTCTATTGGGCAGTTTGAGTAATTTGGATTGGAGGAGACTAGTATCTCTATTTGATGGACTGCCATGGTTTGGTTCTCTCTTCATGGTTCCACATCTTTGATTGATGGATCAGTGCATTAGTGGGCACTTGAAGGTGATGCTTGATACTTCATGTGACTTATGTTAGCATCTTGGTGTTGTTATTGATATATTGCTCATCATGTCTAGATGGTATTACCCCTTGCACACATGTATGATGTCTTCCTAGTGATTGATTGTGACAAGACATGATTCTAGTGCATAGACATGTTGAGGTTATTACTTGATGGTTGATAGCCTAGGATACAAGTTCACTAGCACATGAAGATATATTGTATGGATTGATGTCACATAGAGGTGGGGTGATTAGCATCGATCCCTATTCATATGGTTCCATAAAGGTTATTAACGTATTGGATGTATTTTACATTGTTGGGTGGCCTCCTAGTGTGAGCACCCTCGAAGATCTTCACATAGTTTATGTTTGTTACACATTGTTATGACCTATGTTATTTCCCTCGATGGAGCGTTCACCTAGTACACACATCTAAAGGATGATTGCAGCATCTAACGGTGATTTTGGCTCTTGTTTGACTAAAGGAAGGTCTATCTCTTGAGTGCCCTATTATCGCGCAATTTGTACTTGCCCAAAGCCAAAGGCAAGTGGATACTAAATTGGCGTAACAAGGAGGATGACCTATCACTGTCACCTTAATAGGACACCTCTTTCTATTTAGGAGTAGCACCCCAAGGGAGACGTCCCCAGTGACCTGGGGGTTTGAGAAGGCTAAGGTAAAAGTTGCAAGAAAGTCCCACCCCTCTCACAGGTCACTCTAATCAAAAGTTCTAAGGTTTTACTGAGATGAAGCAAAAGATAAATTAAATGTACATGCCCAGAACAAGACAACAAGTAGAAAAGAAATGTTGTTTGCAAGTACCATATGATGTCAGTGCTTCATAAAACCATAAACTTTTGAAAGACAAACAAGCTGATATAAGACTGAAGCAAATGTAAATATTTATAACAGCAATGAGTATTTAGCAACAGCTACAACAATTAAGCCTTAATAATGCTTAAAAATGACAAGATACAATAGCCCTTAAGTTGACAAATGATAATAGTTGTCAGAAGCAATTATGGCAATGTTTAATCAGCTTTTAATCTTGCTTTTAGGATGAATTTGTTGTTGTTATAGATGGTTGTAGCAATCTTTTGCAACAGCAGCAAATTATTTAGTGAGTTAGTCTAATTTAGAGTTAGTAAAAGTTAGTAAAAGTCTTAGGGAAGATGGTTTAAGAGTTGTTTGGTCAATCAATCACTTGCAAGGAGTGGACTAGTGCCTTTTAGGGTAATGGAGTCAAAGTTTGCAACGACAATTCTTAGAGGAAACAACAAATGATAATAAGTGATCTAAAGGGATGGGTGAGATGATTGAGGTATTAGTAACATAAGGCCTCAATATCTAAACCCTAGAAGGCAAAAAATGCTAGGAAGTAAGTAACCTTAGGCCCTAGCAATTTCTTTCTTCCTTAGACCAAGCTTGAAATAAAATGTATAAAGCTAATGAAGCAATGCTACTAGAGTGCTACAAAGGTAGGGCTCTAGTGTATTCTTCAAAAGAGATGCTTTCTAGCAAAGTCAAGTAGGTGGAAAATTATAAAGAAAAGGATAATAACATATGCTTCTCCCCTAGGGTTTCAAACCAGCAATTTCATAATCTTAGAAATGAACAAGCAAATTTACCATAGCCATTCAAAAATAAATGAGGAATTGCAAATTTACTTACTTCATCAAGAATAATCTAGCAACAAAACCTTAGTTGAAGACTTCCCACCACGAAAATGCCAAAATACACCAAGAATAGCCTCTCCAAGAAGTTGTGCACCACTTAATTTCAGCCAAATACCCTTAAAGAGGGCCGAATTTCAGACCTCACACTTGTGTGAGTGAAAGACGTGAAAAATACAAGAGATTTGTCTCTTATTTATACAATAATAATGACCTTTAATTACAATTTAGGTCAGAAAAGGCCGACATGGCCAAATTACATCAAAAATCCAGTTTTTACATAAATTTAAAGAATTAAACCCTAAAATGTGCAGTAAAGGTGACGTCATGCCCTCCTAGGGTGACGTTGGGTCTCATAGGTGGGACATCAGGCTCCATGAGCAAAACGTTAGGCCTTCCAAGGCCTCCGGATGATGCCACACGTGCCACTTGGCACACAACTGCCTCCATCATGTCCATCTGACATTGGATGACGTCTAGGGTCACAAGGGTGATGTCATGGGCCTCCCAAGGCCAACGTTCAGGGGGGAGAGAAAGATCCCCCTAGGTCCAGGCCTGCCAAAGTGTCTCTGGTGGAACGTCCTTTTTCTCTGGTGCAAGCCTCTAGTGTATCTTTGCCCCTGGCTGGGGTCACAGCATCCATCTGGTGGGCTTTTAGCCCCATGGAGGTCCGAACTAATCATCTCCCCATATGTACCGGTCTGTCGGGCATGGTCTTGCAGTAACAACAAGTACGCCCTCCATGGGCTCATAAGTCACAGGGATCATAGCAATGTCAATCACGTCTAATAATCAAATTACCCAAACATGTACATCAAACAACCCTTTACCCAGACAAATGCTCAAAGACGTTATGTAGTTTAACAAGCCAGGTTTGGAGAGGGTCTCAGGATGTCCTATTGGGCTAATCCTCCTCAAGTTTGGGGTGTTTCCCAGGTGAAGACCAATCTAGGTCATGTAGATGTATGAGATGGTGTAGGGAATGTTTGGGCAAGGGGTGCAGTGAGAACAGGGAAATGTAGGTCTTACCTATGGGTGCCTCTATAGAGGGCAAGTTGCACCTTGTCATGGATGCCATTGTTTCCTAGCCCATTCAATGCCTTTTATTCTTTATCTTATTGGTTTTTTTTTCAAGAGAATAGCTAGAGGACACTGTCCTGGCATGGTGACCAGTGGTGACAGTGTTACCCACAAGCACTTCACAGAAATGAGAAGGTTGGCTCGTGATGAGACCCCTTTCTCTTGGCTATGCCACCAAGAGACACTACCCTGGTTTGGTGACCAAATGGATGGTAGTGTCATACCGCTACATGCCCATGGACCTAATAGGTTGGCTCATGATGAGACCTCCTATCCACCAACTAGATCTTGAGTTTTATTTATTTTACGGGTCCCCTTTTCTTGCTGAGAAGCCATTTATTTCTTTCTCGGGGATCCCTGGGCAAAGCATCTCAAGGTTTCATTTTGGCTTTTAACTTTTGCCAGCTACTTTTACCCTCTGGGCCTTTAGCCCCTTCTTCCCACAAGGCAAGGTACAACCCTTACTATACGCAATGCCCGAACCAAGGTAGGGGAAAGATGAGAGGGACAATGATGAAAAGTGGTAAGTATGGAAGGAATGGACGATGACCTTTCATAGACCCACCCGGTGGCAACTCATCCCTAAGGGAACCAACTTACTAGGGAATTTTGTCATACCCCCATGTATGGACAAGTTAAAGAGCATAATTTCCAAGCAAACATCATGAAACAAAAGGGAGTTTAGTGAACATATTCAAATGCTTCGAAAATCAGAGTGACACATACCATGATACCCGGACTCATTACCTCATGGAGCAAGACCCACTGCTACTTCAGAATCAGGTCGATGGGATGGATGTTGTTGTTGTTGATAGATAGGAGGCGTTGAAGAAAATATGGGCCCTCCAAGGCCAAGCTCAAGTCATATGGCTCTCGGTACTCCATGTCTAGGACATGTGGGGCTCGAGACATAATCTCCTTAGTTATCCCTAGGATAGGGGATAACATGCCCTAACCTATATTGGTATTATTCACACTAGAAATGGTTTGTTATGATATAATTTATGATTCTCTGTGGAGTGCTCGCCTTGTTGGCACACATGTGGAGGCATCTTAACATTTCATATGATTATTTGCTTGTGGAGAGTGGCACATTTCTCTAGGGCACACCTCCATGAACTCACTGAATTGGTTGAGAATCATTATGAGTTGGCTTATGGAGGATTATTTTATTGGTTATTGACTCCTTCCTTGCAAACATGTTGGAGGTTCTACACATGGGAGATCGTGCCATGGAGTTAGTTGAATTGCTATCTTTGATACTTGGTCAAAACACTAGAAGCAATTCGTCCACCTTGGAGGAGTTTGTTGGGGCATTCACTGCACACATTGATGGAGTGATCCTACTTGTAGGTTATCTTGGCACACATGCCATTTAGGGAGACTTTGTTTGGCTCATTGCACACCTATTCACCCATGTTCATGCTTGATGGAGGAGACGTCAACATTGGAGAACCCACACGTGTGATTTAGAGGAGATCTAGGAAGCTTCAAACCCTGGATGTTGGGACGTCTCACCTACTTGGTAAAGACGTGCCATGATGAGTTGGATCTTGCACATATTTTGATGTTTTTCTAGTGGAGCAACTTGTATTGGAGGAGATTGAGGGGGTGACCCTCATAACCCATTGTTTCTCTCACACTTTCCACTTGCGGCCTTCATTATGCATTTTTCCTCACATTTAATGTAGCGCCTTAGCTTTGCAACCCACATGTGTGGCTTGAGTTGGTTACTTGGCACATGTTTGTTAAGAAATATAGAAAACAAGAGAAGAAATTGGTGGAAAAGGATTCAAGTTATTATCAACACATGTATTCATCTCGTGATACATGTTACCCCCCCCCGGTGCCTAGGGGTAACTAGAGGAGATCGTGTCTCGTGGCCCACAATGGAGAACATGATCCCGACCATGATGATGATCAGCACATCCACAAATGACAACCCAGCAGCCCCCCTCATTCGCCTTTACCACTACAAGTCAACCAAGGCTCATCACATCCAAGCAACCCAGAGTATGGGAGATGGTAATCCATCGTCACCATGAGGTATGTTAGTCCTCCTTTCATGCAAAGTGTTGTGCTCAAATTGTCGAGCATGTGGATGACGATCTTTGGTTGAAGTTGCATAATGGATCATTGGATTGGGAAACTGTGTTAGTTGCCTTCTTTTACCTTGGTGGTCAGCTTTTATGCCCTAGTCCCATGTTGTCACCGCCCAAAGAAAAGGGATACTACTGGGGTCCCTCACAATGGTAACGTTTTGTTTCCCACCATACTTAATACTTTCCATCATGGATCCTCTCATAGTGTACTAAACTTCGGTAATGGGTTATGGTCCATTCTCTCACGAGAAGAGGGGTTGAAGGCCTAGAGGTTGGTTGCAACTACTAATAAAAGACTAAGAAAATGATGCTAAAGAAAGAAAGGAATGATAGCAAAGGACTAAAAAATCCAATCCAAACTTGAGCTCTACCCTTTCAATGCTCACCCCGATCCCAAATAGCAATGCTATAGCTTGAAACCTTATAAAAGGGGACTTACAAATATGATAAAGCAAACTAGAAAGATGGTTAATAAAGGGGTTTGGGAAAAATAGCGCCTAAGAATGAGGTAACTCAAGAGCAAGCGCACCCTCCACAAAGGTGCTCATAGAAATGGATTAAATGACACCATAAGCCATGAAGTAATCCCTAAAACCATATCACTATCACACTTACTCTTGAAGGGTTTCTTTATTTCCTGCTTCCCTCGGGACCTATCCCTCTACTTGGGTTATTTTATTTCTTGTCTAGGTGGCACAACTAATAGGGTTGGATGAAGGCCCTCCCATACTTAAACTTGGCAATTCACATGGGGTCCTAAGCTGGTGTGATGCTTGAAGGGGATACTGAGGTAAATTGTCTTACATGACTTATATCTTAAGTTACAACTTACTTTGCATGCTTTAAGGACTAATCTTTCTTGTGAACCTTGGCTACCATGTTTTATGCTTAGATTTGTCTTGGATGGCCCTGACATGGTTCTTTGAGGGATGTCCTGGATTTGTACCCAGGATGTTGTGTCTTTATTGCAGGACTTTGGCACGTGTGATGGAGAGCAGTGGGTCATCCAGTGACTCACCACCCTCGGACATCAACTCTCACACCATTGGAACCCTGAACAATGGACAGATGAGCTTGGTAGGAGCAGATTCCGTCATGATGGCACACAGATGGGTTGGAAGCCCATAAGCTAGGCACAGTACCCTGGAGCCTATTTTTTTCACCAGGATCAGGGATGTTGCAGCAACAGATAGTCAGAGTCGTGGCAGAGACGAGATGCAGTTCCTAGGGACCTGGACGCAGCACCTGGATCTTGAACGCTAGCCCTATTTCGGTGATGATGTCACCTTCTAGGGTATGACATAACTAGGGTTTGGTGACTTCTTGGGGTACTGATGATGCATGGCATGACTTTCGGTGAGAAGAGACATTGCTTGCTCCCACCTTGCTCTGGATTGATGCCACGTGGCCTTTGGAGGCCCATCCTTGCCTAAGGAGGCTTGATGTCCCACAACTGTGGCTCATTATGATTTATTTTTGCACTTTTAGCATTTGTAAAGGTTAAATGAGGGGTCGTGCCCACTTATATTTTGTTGTTGACATGTTATGTGGACAAATATGTGAGGGTAGCCTCATATAAAAAGGCTAAACCTCACTTTTATTTTTTCATCATCATTCCTTACCATTGTGAGGAATACTTCTGAAATTTTTGCCCTTTTTGGGGTTACTATCTTTCTCTCTCATGCACTATGCTTGGAAAGTATCTCTTGTGGATGGTTGGCTGATTTTGGATGGATATTTCTGCAATTAGGGTTAAATGCTCTTGGTTTCTTAGATGAAGTAAGTAAATTTCTGCAATTCTTGTTTATGCTATTGATGTTATGGTGAAATTGTTATTTTGTTGCAGGAAGTCTTGTTTATTAAAACCCTAAGAGAGGAACATAAGTGCTTCTTCCTCTCACAAGGTCTTATCTATCTAAAATTGGTTAATTATCCTTGCTAGGGTTAGAACCCTAAAGCCCTAAAGTGTTGGCACTTTAGGATTTTAGCCCTAGACAATTGATCTTTGACCTAGTTGAAGCTAGAAGAAGGGAGAAACGATTTCTAGGGCCCAAATGTGCCCACACCTTATGTTGATTTTTCTATATGAGATAATATTTTATATGAGATGATGTGATAGATTCATATTACAATGATGAATGTGCCAAATATATAGAGAACCTAAAGGCACATATGGTGACCATCCATGAAAGGATGTGTCTCTAATAATTACAATAACTATTTATTATTATTATTAATAATAAAAATAATTATATTATTAATTATTGATCTGCAAGAATGTTTTCACGATGTTGTACAAACATCAACACTCCCTCTCAACGAGGGAGACATTCTGCACCTCGAGTCTTCTTTCCTTTGAAGACTACGCCTGGGCCATTCATCACTAGCCAAGTCAGCATGGCCAATACTGTGAGTGAATGTATCATCCTCCTCAGCCAAGTCAGCATGGCCACTTTGGGAGGATGTCTGCCCGATGCTTCTAACTTCAACACTCCTTCTCAGCTAGGGAGACATTCTGTATCACACCAAGATTCTTGATTTCGAACTCTGAGGCCAACTCCCTCTTACACTTGTCAATGAGCCTTTGTTGATGTAATCATCTCCGACATGCACCAAGTTGATGTAATCATCTCCGGCATGCACCAAGTCGATGTATACTTCTCCTCACATGCACTTTTGATCAACATAGATCGCTCCAACCTGGAGTAGGTATGTGATAACACCTCGAGTCTCTAAGACTGTGCCTGGGCCATTCATCACTAGCCAAGTCAGCATGGCTAATACTGTGAGTGAATGTATCATCCTCCTCAGCCAAGTCAGCATGGCCACTCTGGGAGGATGTCTACCCGATGCTAATAGCTAGAGAACACCAACGCCCTGGGCCATTCACCACTAGCCAAATCAGTATGGCTAATCCTATGAGTGAATGTATCATTCTCCTTAGTCAAATCAGCATGACCACTCTGGGAGAATGTTTGCCCGATGCAGCCACCTGGAGAAACATCGGCACCTCGAGTCTTTTCCACTCCTTGTCAAATCAGCATGACTAAGGAGAAAGACTACGCTTAGGCCATTCACCACTAGCCAAATCAGCATGACTAATTATTGAGTGAATGTATCATTCTCCTCAGTCAAATCAACATGACCACTCTAGGAGAATGTCTGCCTGATGCTACTCATCTGTGGATATGTACTGGAGCTTCACAACTCCCTTCTGCATCATGTCTCGGATGAAGTCTTGCAAGAAAATTTTGAAGCCACGCTGCTTCACGGCTTACAATATTGGTTGTTATATACTTTACCTCCGTTGTATTGAGTGCCACTGATCTTTGCTCCCTTCTCAACCATGAGATCACAGTGATCCCATACTGAAACAGCATCTGGAAGTATTCTTCACTGAAACAAGGGAATCCTCTCCAAGAGGTCTCATATCTCCTCAAGGTCTAGCCTCCTGTCTGTCAGTCCTAGAGAACGTATCTCCCATCTGAATCTGAATCTGAAGAGGAATCCTTTCTGAATGAAAGTCTCTAAGCAACTGACTCTCTCTTAGATCAGGCCCACTCTGAGTTTTCATGCTCCCTCTGAAGCTTGACTCCCTCTGAGGCTATATAGTCTTCAGAGTCATCTGCTCCCTCTGCATGTGTTGACCTCCTCTTCTTCTTCATTACATGGATATGCACAACTATATACAATGACCCTACAAATGATACGTCCTCTACTATGACCAACATACATCCATCATATACTCGATGTCATACGGCTAACCATGTTGATTTTCTAGTGTTAAATTAGACAAGCACAATTTTTCGCAAGTGGTAATTACTTCCAATGATATACGATATCACTTTAGTAAACTCTAGAACATTACTAAGTAATTACACTCAGAAATTTCAACTACTTAGAAACTTCGGTTTCTTCCTTAGATCACTTCCCACGTGTGAGAGAGAAAAAATATGTGTGTCTATTGTTGTGTCTTTCAATTGTCTTTTTATAGTCTTTCAAGTGTCTTTTTATCTATTATATTATCTCATATGAGATAATATTGTATATGAGATGATGTGATAGATTCATATTACAATGATGAATGTGTCAAATATATAGAGAACCTAAAGGCACATATGGTGACCATCCATGAAAGGATGCATCTCTAATAATTATAATAACTATTTATTATTATTATTATTATTATTATTATATTATTAATTATTAATCTGGGAGAATGTCTTCCCGATGTTGTACAAACATCAACACCCTAGACGTCCTTCTCCTCAAGGTCTAAAGCCTAAGGCCCAAATGTGTTTGCGCCTTAAGGTTTAGATCTTACCTCTTGGTTTCAAGTAGATCAACCTTCAAGCTTGGATGCATTTGAGACTCCATAACCCTACAAAGGCACTAGTCTTGAAGCAACTCTTGTGATGAAAGTGATTGATAAAAACTCTCTCTCAAAACTCTCAAGCATTCCACTAGCTATACTAACTCTAACCCTAGCAAACTCACTATATTATTTGTTGTTATAAAATTTTGCTAAAGCCATCTAAAACTACATTACTTTGCTGCATACACCCATCTAAAGGTGGCTTAACTCACTCAGAAATTCCCTCTAACAATTGAATAATACTCTATTGGTTATTTTCTTGCTTTTCATGGTCAATTGTGGCATTTCTAAGCACTAATTATTGTTGTTGTTACAAATCATTTATTGTTGTCATATAATTGTTTACTGCTGTAAATTTGTAACAGCCATTGCAGTTTACCTTGTCTAGTGTCTAAAGAGGTTATTTTTGCATACTTTAGCTTGGTATTTGTTGTATGTATACTGCAAAGTGTTCTTGTTCCGAGAAGGTACAAAACATCACCTTCAACCTCCTCTCTTTCCTAGACCTAAACCAACAAACCGGTGATCAAGATAGGGAGCAGTAAGCTTGGCTACTAAGCTTGCTATTTGATCCCTTGAGGTCACCGGGGAAGCCTCCCTTGAGGTCACCGGGGAAGCCTCCCTTGTGGTGGACCTCTTACATCACTAAAATGAGGGAAGATCTTACTAAGGTGACATTGGTAGTTTCTTCCATAGTTATGCAAGGTTTGGGGATCTTGTGGTGGGCTTTGCACAAGTACAAATCTTGCAATAACATTTCGGCGTCGTTGTCGGGGAGGATTGAGTCATTCTCCTCACGACATATCTTTGGTAAAATTCTCCCGACGCCCTTATCTTACAAGTTTACCTGGCGACTCCACTAAGGTAGTTCCCTCACCTTACTTTGATGATCCATGGAAGATCATCTGGCGACTCCACTGACATATTCCAAGGTGTCATCCTACTCTCAACTTTGTAAGAATGCATATTCTCAAGAAATGGAATTATGGCACCATGATCACTTCACAAAATGTTTCCCTCCCTGGATATTGAAGATATTCCAGGATACCCAAATCACATTTCTCCAAGTTGGGGGAATAATTGTCCAAAATTTGATGGAGACTCGTCCTTGGTTATTACTCATGTTGTGAATTTCTTGAAGTATGTTTCGGAGATGGATGTGACACATCAAGATGTGTTAATAAGATTGTTTTTGATGTCTCTGGAAACAAGCGAAAAGGACTGGGTTAAGCATACCCTCGATCCAAAGAGTATACTCTTACAATCTGCATTGAAGAATTCCTCAAAAGGTGGGCTCCGAGAACACAAATATATGAAGACACTCTCCACGATCTCACGGTGGCCCTCCAAAGGGAAGGGTTAGTTTCTAGCCCTGTTGAGGAAGATGAAGAATCCACTTACGAGCAAGAAGTTGAAGAGAAGATTCATGAAGAGAGCTATCAATCCCTCGAAGAGGAGCAGGAATCACCTCATGACTTCATTGAAGACAATGAAGACATGATTGAAGAAGGAGAACCTGAAGAGGTGAATCATGAGGAAGGTCACCAAATACACGAACATGAGTTGCCTTGTGAATATGTCGAAGAAGAACATTTTGATGAAACACAACATGTTGAAGACCAAATCCACGAAGAGGCTCCTCATGAAGACAAAGCCCCGGTATTTGCTCCTCTATCCAATGAAGTCATCCAAGCTTCCATTCCTCCTACACATGAAGAAGAGAACGTCGTAAGTTATACTCCTTTCCAAGTTTTTGATGTTGCTTCATTTCATGATTCAGAAAGTGAAGAGGTGTTAGAGGAATCCTTGGATGCATTAGACCCTTCATGTTATAACAAAAGTGATGATGTGATTGAAAATATTGATGAGTTTATACATGTTGGGAGACGTAAATGGGATGTGATTTGTTCTGATCTTAACGGAGATCCCATTTATGACATTGAAGGTCATTTTCAATTGTTTCCCTTAGAACAGCCATATGTGATTGCTACTGATTCAAATGTTTGGCAACATGAAGATGACATGATTACAGATTTGTTCCGATCACCCAGGGATGACTTATTGCAACAATCTCATAATGATTTAATATTATAGGTACTTCTTTAAAAATTCTGATCGTGCTTAGAACTTAGCTTGACATCATTCATAAATTAGAACAGCAATAATCATAAGACATTACCAATATGCAAGATCATAACACATGTACCCTGGGGAAACCATATACAGGGAGAAAAAACCCAACAAACAATCTCCTTTTATTGCATTAATAATGTATGACCACTTACAAATTTTTCACCATGAAATTTTTCTCTTAAAGAGCTTGCCAAGTTGACTCTGACCTGACTGTGTAACTAAGAAACCTTGTTGATTTATAACCACATGTTACAGACCAGCACTGAAGATGTATCTTTGTTGATATACGTTGCCTCTTATGGACTGTTACGCTGCCTCTTTATGGTCTGCTATTGCTGCCTCTTATTGACTGATATAACTACCTCTTATAGACTGATATACCACTATGTTATGCGCCTTCTTTATGACTGATATACCTCTATGTTATGCACCTTCTCTATGACCGATATACCACTCAGATTCCTCACCTATTCGCTGCATAACCCTGTGTATGGAAAAGAGGTTCGACCTCTTGCTTATATAGGAGTGGAGAGGTAGAGAGGAGGGGGCTCGAATTAGAGGCATGAGTGCATGTTTTTACAACTAAACTTAACTCAACCATCAGATTTAGAACTAAACATTAACTCAGCAACCAAAATTAGAACTGAACTTACCACTTCAGTTAGGAACTCGCCCTTGACATGAGATGCATGTGAACTCCTTAGCATGCACATGACATGCATGCATGCAATGCATGTCAAGAATGCAACATGCAACTAGACATGCATGCAACATGCAACATGCAACAAACTTGACTCTTTACAAAGCAATTCGAATTTCTTCATGGTGGAAGGTGTTACACGTGCCAACGCACTAGATCAACACATTACATCATTTGCAATATCAGGAAGATCCTCTGTTTCTAGCTCATAGGAATTTTACGTTCAACCTAACTTTTGTTAGATGCCTTGACTGTTGCTCATGGCTCACAAGGCTTGACTAGGCTCACAGAGGTTGTACGTTCCCCCTGACTTTTGCATTAGACTTACATAGCATCTCGTTTGTCCTGACTTTTGGTTTGCCTCACAGAGGTTTGACTTTTGCATTAGACTTACATCGCATCTCGTTCGTCCTGAATTTTTTGAGCCATGTTGCTTCCTTGCTAGCATCACTTGCTGCAATGTACTCAGCCTCTGTTCTACTCTGTGCAATGGACCCATGTTTCCTGCTTGACCAAGAGATCATAGTGGATCCTAAACTGAAGCAGTATCCGGAAGTACTTTTCCGATCCACTGGGCTTCCTGCCCAGTCAGCATCTGCATACCCATGCAGAAATAGACCACCACTGGATGTATATCTCAGGCCATAGGTAATGGTCCCTTTGAGATATCTCAAGATGTGCTTTGCTTCCACCCAGTGTCTCTGTCTCGGTTCAGCCATGAACTAACACATTGCAATCACTGCATAGCATATATCTGGCCCGATGTGGATCATGTACATCAATGATCCAATCAGCTACCTATATGTAATGTCCCCGTTGGCCTAGGAAGCAAAAGGAGTGGTTCCGCTAGCCTAAATTGGTTCCCGTAGGCTAAGTCGGAAAAGTTACCTAGGGAACTCAACTTTTGCCTAGGAAATGACTTTATAAAGTGAAAAAGGGAAAAAGGGAGACAAGGGTCTTAGGAAAATAAAGTCACTTTAAAATTATAAAGTGTGCAAGCATAAAGTGACTTCAAAAAGAAAATTAAAAAGTAAAGTGAGTGGGAAATAACTCAATGGAGAAATAAAATTGGGGAAAAGAGGAGGCGCCCCTCATTCTTGCATTCTGCTCATTAAGAAATTAGATTTGAGAGCTCTTGAGAAGAGAGTCTAGGGTTTTTGGAAACCCTTGTGCTTATCTCTGGTTTCGGTGTTGAAACTATACACCCTAATCAGATCTGAGAACGGGATCACCTCAGATTTCGTCAGTGGGCTTCATTGATAAGAAGATTATCATTTCCAAAAATCGATTTGTGGAGTTTGCTAAAACATTTTAGTGGTTGTTGAGTATTCACTGGGGGATTGAATTCTTATTCACAGGCTGAGTTTACTGTGTGGTAGCGCTATTCCTCTCCAGACTGGGCGCACCTTCATTTTCGTTGGGTTGTTATTGCTTGATGGTGGTGTTCTTGATCAGGAGGTCGAGCTTATTGTAACCTGGGCGCTATCATGGTCACAAACAGATCAGACATCTCTGCCATAAGAAAGGATGCGAGTTTCATTGATTAGAGGATAGAGATTGGCGTTTTTCTGAAGTGCTCTCTTGGGAATCGAGCTACCTGTTAATGTTATAGCTGGAACGAAAGGGAATGCTCCCATTGGCAGTGAGGACAAATATATTTGCTGCTCTCCTTACATCTGCTGAGACCCAAATATTCTATATATCTGGGCGCACCAAGTAACCATACTTCATCATGTTTGACAGCGAATGTGAAGACATTTATAAGGGGCCAAGTTCTGGGAGGTAAGGGCCTTTTCTGATGAGATCAGTGTGAGGAATCAAACTAGCATTGGGGACCATTATCTGCTGTTTGAAGAATCGCTTTGCAGCCCCTAAAAGTATACTGCTGTTGCTGATTTCTACTAGACCCAGCTCGCTACAGAATTGCCATCTCAATCTACAAGTTCGAGGTTCTATTTATTATAGCTTGATATATTTGTTTGCTGATATGCTGATATTACAAACTGAAACTATCATTCAAATCTCCTTATGCACATTCTGGAACATTCTATGTATGATTTTCTTGATTATAATAAAATGAGCAGCTACTACTACTAGCGTTTTGCTTTGCAATAACATATTCAATGGTTGTCATTATTGGAAATTACTTACTAGTTGTTGAGAGGTCTCTTCATTGTAAAAGGACATAAAAATTGCACCTACAGCAGCTAGTGTACAAACTGTTTGAAGAAATACCACAGTGACAATTCCTCCTTAAACTCAGAAAAATCACCTCAACTCTAGAGAATATCGTAGTGGGTATATTACAGTGGTATCAGAGCATGTTCCTCTGCAGCTGTGGGCTCTAAGGGGCATTTATAATCAGATTTATGAGACCAGAAGACGAGCAGAACATTACCTACCGAAGACGTAGGGGAAGAACCCCAGATCCCCCTAGGTGGGAAGAAGAAGAAGTGGTTAGAGAAGAAGGGACAGGAGAGGCAACACCATCTATCACACCTAAGGGCAAAGATGATACCAGGATCAACAGTCTGTTCAATATTCTGAATGATTTGGCCAAGGGTCAAAAGGCCATGATGGACCTTATGGGGCAGCTAGCTAAGAATTCGTTGGAGGGCCCAACGAAGCAGAATCAGAATGGTGATGGGGGTTCAAACAATGGAGAGGGTAGCCACTCATGCACTACCATGCAGAGCTACCCCCACTTGTACACCAAATCCCCCAGACCCACTATGCCTCAATTTCTGGGGAATCAGGCCGCAGGTAGATTAATGCAGGTTGATCAGGATGAGCCCTATAGGGCATATTTAGATAACTACAAGAGGCTAGGAGATGATTTCCACTCAGCCATATCCTTCGCGGAGTTCTGCAATATGAAGAGCAGAAACCAACCGAGAGGGGCCATGAGGGCCATGACACAAAATTTTGAGTTGCAGCGTACCATTGGGAAAGTCGTTATTCCCAACTTTGACGGGGGCTCTAAATGCTCCGCTAGATCATGGGTGCAGAAGCTCGACACTTACTTCCAGCTGCACCAGATGACAGAGACAGATGCCATTAAGTTGGCCACCTTGCACCTGGATGGCGAGGCCCATGAGTGGTGGTACCATGGGTTAGTCACCTTGGGACATGTCAAGGTTACCTCCTACCTGGACTTCACATAGAGACTCATTGAGAGATTTGACAGGAAGGACCCCGAGCTTCACTTCAGAGAACTGGCTCAGCTCAAACAGACAGTTAGCCCAGAGGCCTGTATATCTGAGTTTCAGAGGGTTGTTGTGATTGTGTCAGACATTTCAGAGGATCGTTTGGTGATGTTGTTTGTTGAGGAGCTAATGGAGCCTCTACGAGGATGGGTCAAGGCCTACAAGCCTACCTCTTTACAGGATGCAGTCAGCAGAGCTTGGGACATGCAGAATGCAATACCTAAAAGTCGGTTTCCGCCCAAACCCACTTTTACCCCGAAGACTAAGGAAATCAGACCACCTCAGAGAGATTGGGCCGGCAAGCCCAAACTGGATGAAGAGACCAGGAGAGAATTAAGGAAAAAGAAATTGTGTTTCAGCTATCAGGAGCCATGGGCACCAGGACACAGATGCATCATGAAGGACAAAATGGGCAAGGCCCATTACATTGAGGTATACTCTGACAGTGACAGTGATGAGGATGAGGAAGTGGAGCAGGCATAGGACCAGGGACATCCAGCATCAGGAGAGGAGTCTTCACAGGCTGGGGCTAAGGACCCAGTCATGGCCTCGATGTCAGGATTTCTGAGGTATCATACCTTCAGGGTCAAAGGTGTCCTACAGGGGCACAAGGTGACAATATTGATCGATGGGGGAGCATCCCATAACTTCATTGACGATAACATGGTCGAGAGGAGAGGAATTCCGACAGAGGAATTCGATGGGTTCACAGTAGTCATACCAGGAGGCCACCAGATGAGTTGCACCAAGTGGATTCCCAAGCTCACAATAACCATGGGAAACTACTCAATGACAGATGATTTCTTTGTAGTGGACATACCAGACACCAATGTAGTGTTGGACGTTCAATGGCTTTACTCTATTGGGAGATACACTATTGATCAGAGGACCATGGAGATGGAGTTCACAGGCCCGGATGGAAAGAAAGTGGTCCTACGATCCATGCACCAATACCCACCGAAGATTGTGTCATCACACAGCATGGAGGCAGTTATGAGGCATGGTGATATAGAGTGGGTTGTAGAGTGTTTTATTTTTGACAGAGAGCCACCTAACCGTCTGTAGCAGCTTCCAGAGGACTTACAGGTATTACTCCGCAAACATCATAAAGTGTTTAGTGACATTCCTCCTGGCATTCCACCTGATAGAGGTTTTGAGCATATCATAGAGCTAGAAGAGGGGGTCCAAGCAATTATCACAAACCCCTATCGGCACCCTAAAGTTTACAAGGACGAGATTGAAAAAACCATTAAAGAACTATTGAAAATGGGCCACATCCACCCTAGTTCCAGCGTATTTGCCTCTTTCGTTGTCTTAGTCAAGAATAAGGACGGTACTCTGTGGATGTGTATAGACTACAGGGCCCTAAACAAGAAGACAATCAAGAATCGATACCCCATACCCAGGATCAATGAATTAATGGATGAGCTCTGGGGAGCCTAATTTTTCTCAAAGATTGATCTTCGCTCAGGGTATCACCAGATCAAGGTATGAGAGCAGGACGTACCTAAAACAGCCTTTAGATGCCACTATGGTCATTATGAGTTTCTGGTCATGCCATTTGGGCTAACTAACGCCCCTGCCACTTTCCAGTCGTGCATGAATCATGTGTTCAATAAGCAGTTGAGGAAGTTTTTATTGGTCTTCTTTGACGACATCCTCATATACAGCAAAACATGGGAAGACCATCTGCGACATCTGGATGAAGTACTTGGTATTATAGAGAGTCAGCAGTTGTATGCGAAGGAATCCAAGTGTGAATTTGGTATGACAGAGATGCTCTACTTGGGGCACGTGATTGGGGAGAATGGGGTACAGGTGCACCAAGAAAAGATCAGGGCGATCATTGAATGGCCAACTCCTAGGAATGTGACAGAACTGAAGAGCTTCCTTGGTCTTTGCACTTACTACAGAAAATTTGTTAAGGGATTCTCACAGTTGACAGCGCCACTGACCGATCTCACCAAAAAGGGGGCTTTCGTTTGGATAGAGGAGGCCCAAGAGACATTCGAGAAAATGAAGCAGGTGATGAGCTCATGCCTTGTTTTAGCACTCCCTGATTTCACTCAACCCTTTGTCTTGGAGTGTGATGCTTCAAGAATTGGGATAGGATCTGTATTGATGCAAAACGGTCACCCCATAGCATTTGAGAGGCGCAAACTCTAAGAGTATGAGCGGCATTACTCCATATATGACAAAGAGATGTTGGCCATAATGCATTCATTGACCAAATTCCAACAGTACCTGGTGGGCAACAGGTTCAAGGTAAAGACCGATCATAATAGCTTGAGGTTTCTCATGGAGCAAAAGGAGTTGAGCGAGCAGCAACAAAAATGGATCAGTAAAATCAAAGCCTACGATTTTGAAATTGAGTATGTGAAAGGCAAAAATAATGTGGTTGTTGACACCCTATCGAGGATACCCACTCTCTCTCTCTCATGCAGATTTCACTGGAATGGAAGGCACTTCTATTGGTAGAATACTCCAAAAACATGTTTGCTTGTGAGATACTTGATGGTCAGGTCTCTGATGATAGGTACAAGGTTATTGACGACATCATATATTATAAGGATCGGATCTATTTAGTACCAAAATCTCAGTTGAAAGACAAAATTCTGCATGCAGCACATACTTATCCCTTGACAGGTCATCCAGGATACCTAAAAACTTATAGACAAATTCGGGAAAGGTTCGCTTGAAAGGGTCTCAAGACTGATGTATTGAAGTTTGTACGGGAATGCCACATCTATCAGCAAAACAAGGTGGAACATGCCCACCCAGCAAGATTGCTCCAACAGCTTCCCATTCCTGAACAAAAATGGGAAAGCATTTCGATGGATTTTATCACAAGGTTGCCTCTGGTTCAGGGGAAAGATTGTATCTACGTGGTGGTTGACAGGCTTACTAAATTTGCCCATTTCTTCGCCATATCGTCCAAATAATTTGCAACGCAAGTAGCAGAATTGTTCTTCAGAGAGGTATTTCGGTTGCAAGGACTGCCCAAGACAATTCTCAGTGATCGAGACAGAAGATTCATGGGGGGCTTCTGGCAGGAGTTGTTCAGACTCGTAGGGACAGAATTAACGCCTAATACCAGTTATCACCCTCAGACTGATGGGCAAACCGAAATTGTGAACAAATGGCTCGAGGGGTATTTGAGAAATTATGTATCGGGGCAACAAAAGGCGTGGATCAAATGGCTACACTTGGGTGAGCATTGCTATAACACCACTTATCACATGTCGATCAGGATGACACCTTTCAAAGCTTTGTATGGTTATGACGCCACCACCTTTGTGGATCGAGCATTTGGGGACAGTTGGGCACCCAAAGCCAAAGATTGGATTCAAGAGAGTCAGGAGTCAGGACATCTTGCGAACTCTCAAAGATAACCTGCAAATGGCACAGAATCAGCAAAAGATGTATGCCAACAAGCATCGAGTGGAGCGCAGTTTCGAGGTGGGAGACTTGGTATACCTCCACCTGCAGCCATACAGGCAATCATCCTTGAAAATGAAAGGGGCAGAGAAATTGAAGCCACAATTCTATGGTCCCTACAAGATTTCGAGGCGATTCGGGGACATAGCTTATGAGTTAGAGCTTCCAGAGGAGTGTAAGCTACACATAGTCTTCCGTGTTTCATGCCTCAAGAAGGCAGTGGGGCAGCATGTTGTCATCTCTATAGAGATGCCACCATTGGATGAGGAGGGGCGACTGATTCTAATTCTGGAGGACGTATTGGAGACCAGAGAGCGGAAATTAAGGAATAGGAGCATCAAAGAGTACCTAATCAAATGGAAAAATCTACCTATCAAGGACGCTACTTGGGAAGGAGAGCAGATATTGCAACATCCTGGATTACAGTTGCTTGAGGACAAGCAATCTCAGGCGGGGAGGACTGTAATGTCTCAGTTGGCCTAGGAAGCAAAAGGAGTGGTTCCGCTAGCCTAAATTGGTTCCCGTAGGCTAAGTCGAAAAAGTTACCTAGGGAACTCAACTTTTGCCTAGGAAATGACTTTATAAAGTGAAAAAGGGAGACAAGGGTCTTAGGCAAATAAAGTCACTTAAAAATTATAAAGAGTGCAGGCATAAAGTGACTTTAAAAAGAAAATTAAAAAGTAAAGTGAGCGGAAAATAACTCAATGGAGAAATAAAAGAGGGGAAAAGAGGAGGCGCCCCTCATTCTTGCATTCTGCTCATTAAGAAAATAGATTTGAGAGCTCTTGAGAAGAGAGCCTAGGTTTTTTGGAAACCCTTGTGCTTATCTCTGGTTTCGGTGTTGAAACTATACACCCTAATCAGATCTGAGAACGGGATCACCTCAGATTTCGTCAATGGGCTTCATTGATAAGAAGACTATCATTTCCAGAAATCGATTTGTGAAGTTTGCCAAAACATTTTAGTGGTTGCTGAGTATTCACTGGGGGATCGAATTCTTATTCACAGGCTGAGTTTACTATGTGGTAGCGCTATTCCTCTCCAGACTGGGCGCACCTTCATTTTCGTGGGGTTGTTATTGCTTGATGGTGGTGTTCTTGATCAGGAGGTCGAGCTTGTTGTAACCTGGTTGCTATCATGGTCACAAACAGATCAGACATATCTGCCATAAGAAAGGATGCGAATTTCATTGATTAGAGGATAGAGATTAGCATTTTTCTGAAGTCCTCTCTTGGGAATCGAGCTACCTGTTAATGTTATAGCTAGAACGAAAGGGAATGCTCCCATTGGCAGTGAGGACAAATATATTTGCTGCTCTCCTTACATCTGCTGAGACCCAAATATTCTATATATCTGGGCGCACCAAGTAACCATACTTCATCATGTTTGACAGCGAATGTGAAGACATTTATAAGGGGCCAAGTTCTGGGAGGTAAGGGCCTTTTCTGAAGAGATCAGTGTGAGGAATCGAACTAGCATTGGGGACCATTATCTGCTATTTGAAGAATCACTTTGCAGCCCCTAAAAGTATACTGTTGTTGCTGATTTCTACTAGACCCAGCTCGCTACAGAATTGCCATCTCAATCTACAAGTTCCAGGTTCTATTTATTACAGCTTGATATATTTGTTTGCTGATATTACAAACTGAAACTATCATTCAAATCTCCTTATGCACGTTCTGGAACAGTCTATGTATGATTTTCTTGATTATAATAAAATGAGCAGCCACTACTACTAGCGTTTTGCTTTGCAATATCATATTCAATGGTTGTCATTATTGGAAATTACTTACTAGTTGTTAAGAGGTCTCTTCATTGTAAAAGGACATAAAAATTGCACCTACAGCAGCTAGTGTACAAACTGTTTGAAGAAATACCACAGTGACAATTCCTCCTTAAACTCAGAAAAATCACCTCAACTCTAGAGAATATCGGAGTGGGTATATTACACTATACATGGTGGGATCCACCAAATCTGAACCTGTATCAGAATCATGCAGCTTCCTTAGGTTGGTAACCATCGGAGTAGACATGGATTTGCAATCCATCATACCAAACCTCTTTAATACATCCACTGTGTATTTTGCTTGTGCTAGAAATATCTCGCCCTGTCTTTGCCACAATTCCAATCCTAGGAAGTAATGCATCAAGCCTAAATCTTTCATCTCGAATTCTGAGATTAGCTCCCTCTTACACCGGGCTATTAGCCCTTCATCTCATGTTAGAAAGAGATCATCAACATATAAGATTAGTATAACAGGTTGGTTCCCTCTTACCTTGAAGTACAGATTTGCATCAGCATCACTTTTCTGAAAGCCCGAGCTTTTAAGAAAGCCATCAATCCTATCATACCAAACTTTGGGAGCCTGCTTAAGGCCATACAAGGCCTTCCTTAGCTTGCATACACGAGTGTCTTTGTTATGCAATACAAAACCATCTGGTTATTCCACAAAGACCTCTTGTTCAATCTTTCCATTCAAGAATGTTGTTTTTACATCTATCTCATGTAACTTCCAACCATGAACTGAAGCTAAAGCAATAATAACTTGAATGGAGGTATACCTGGCTACAGGGGAAAAAGTCTCCTCGTAGTCAATTCCTTCTTTCTGAGTGAAGCCTCTAGCTACAAATCTCGCTTTGAACTTTTCCACACTCCCATCGGCTGCATGTTTGATCTTATAGATCCATTTGGAAGAGACCATTGATTTGTCCTTTGGCCTCAGCACAAAGTCCCAGACATTGTTCTTTAGAATAGACCTGTATTCCTCAAGCATGGCATCCTTCCATACTTGTAATTATTTGTTTCTTCAAATGAAGAAGGTTCGGCATCAGTGCAACATAGCCTCCAAACCTGTGAGGCCTCTTACTTTCCTTGAAAGTTCCTTTGGGAGCAGCTATCTTTTATGCTTCTTGCATTGTTTCTTTAAGCCATCCCGGCTTCCTTTTGGCTGGAGGTTCTTCAAGAGTTCTTTCTAACTCTTTGGCAGGTTCTAGGGGCTCATCACTTGGCTCTTCATGAGGTTCCTCCCTCTGATCATCTGACTCTTCATTTTCAGAAGAGGGTGAAGTTGGTTGAACTGCTTATGATTCATGTTGAAGCTCTCTAGATTTCTTGAATGCAGCTTCCTCATGGAAAGTCACATCTTTGCTTACCTCTATCTGCCTTTGACCTGGTACATATATCCTATAAGCCTTGGAGTTCTCACTGTACCCCACAAAACCCCTTTCTTTCTTGAGGGTTCCATGTTTGTCCTCTTTTCCTTGGGGACATGAATATACATTAGACACCCAAATATCATTAGATGCCCTACTTCAGGTTTGATCCCTGAGAAGACCTCTTCAGGAGTCTTGCACTTCAAGATAGCATGTGGACACTTGTTCTGAATATACACAGCAGTGGAGGTAGCTTTTGCCCATAAAGAATTTGGCAGATCCTGGTCAAACATCATGGCTTTCACTGGCTCACAAATTGTCTTGTTTTTCCTCTCAGCAACACCATTTTGTTGAGGATTATATGGCACAGTCAACTGTCTCTTGATTCCTGCTTCCTTGCAGAAATCCTCAAACTGGAGAGATTCGAACTCTCCTCCATTGTCTGTTCTAAGGGTTCTAATGTGGTTCCCTGTCTGCTTTTCAATAAAGGCTTTATACTCTTTGAATTTATCAAATGTGTCACTTTTAGCTTTAAGGAAATAGATCCAACATTTTTTTGAGTAATCATCAATAAAAATGGCATAATACAAACAAGCACTGAGTGAGGGAGATGACATGGGACCACATACATCAGAATGAACTAGATCTAAGATGCCCTGAGCTCTGTTGTCACTATTAGGAAATGCTTTCTTTATATTTTTACCCGGCATGCATCCTTTAGAAATTTCATTTTTACTAAGAGAAATAGAGGGCATGCCACATACCAAGTTCTGTAGATCTGGAAGTGCTTTGTAATGAAGATGTCAAAGTCTTATGTGCCACAACTCGCTGGAGCTAGTCGCATCATGATCCAATGCCTGAACTGACTGTCTTGTCACGACGTACAGTCCTCCTCTGCGAGTCCCAATGGGTTTGGTTGTACTCAAGTGGCTACCTTTAGCCCACAATAGTGCCTTCCTGTCCTTGAAGATCACCCAATAGCCCTTGTCCTCAAGGGTTGCAACTGATAGTAGATTCTTCCTGAGCCCTGGAACATATAATACTTCATCCACATGAAGCATAACCCCAGATTCCAATCTGAAGAAGATAGAGCCTACGCCCTGTATCTTGTAGCATTTGTCATCCCCAAGCTCAACCTGCTCTGCAAAAGATTTTGTCTTGAAATTTGAGAGGATTTCCTTGTACCTTGTCATGTGCTTTGATGCACCACTGTCTACTAACCAAGTTTTCAGCCCCGTGAAAACTGAATTGGATAAGGCAGAAACCAAGTAATATTCTTTTCTAGTTTCTTTTTCATTAGAAGGACTTTTCTATTTTCATTTGGATTCATCATCCTCAGCAGTTGAGGCATGATGTTTCCCTTTCCTTGGATTTTTCTTCCTATACCAACAGTCTTTAGTGTTGATTTTTCTGTGTTTTTTCTCACTTCTGCAATTTATCCCAATCCCGATTTCAATCACTCCTTATCACTCCAAATGTTTAATGCCCATTCCCAATATTAATGAAATTTGTAGACATTAATATGCATTAAATATTAAAATGAAATTTGATTGAAACACATGAAATAAATGATCTTTTCAATGGTTGTCTTAAAACTCAGAAATTAAACCAGCAAGCAAACATTTAATGACACAATGATATTTGGTCAATTGACCCTGGAAAAACCCCAGTGTGGGGAAAACCAGTGAGAGAGAGGGAGATCTTCTTATTTCTTCAATTTCTGGAAATTACATATCAGCAAAAATAAAACCAACAAAATTTAACTTATCTCTTCCTCGTTTTCCGTGCTTGAAAATGACTAGAAGAAACCCAAAACAGCCGCCTCAAATTCTATGCTCAGACAGCCGTACCGTACGGACTGTCACAGCAATAAATGTTGTACGGATTTATGGAAAATCGTGCCCAGAATTAATTTCTGCTGTACGGCGGCCGTACAACCTGTACGGACTGATAAATGCGCCCTTTTCCTTCGATTTCCGTGCAGCTGTGCGTCCGGAACAGGTGCAATAAATGTTGTTGTACCAAAATCCGTATCGTACGGATTTATCCTCACTGTTGGCTGCCTCGAAATTCGTGCCCTAGTTTTGCCTTGGAATTCGTG
>ML776650.1:269353-281189 GCA_009831015.1 Picea engelmannii | reverse complement strand
GGGGGGGGGGGGGCGCTCCCCCGCAACCGAGTGTTGTAGGCCTTTTCAGTTTCACAAACAAGGCCAACAAGCCTTGGGTTGGGAGAAAAAAAAATTCTCTAGGTCTGGTTTCATCCATTACCTTGTGCTCTCTTTTCCCATAGACAACCTCAGAGTCTTCCTTAGGTTCCTTCTCATCCCTTCTCCTTGATCTTCAGGTGATGGCATTGTAGTTGAGGGTGAGGATCCGCCTTTGTTTGATTCTTTCGGCCTTGTCCTAGGATGGGTGAGGCAGGGTTGTGGTGATACCTCCTTGCATGACTTTGTCCCACCGTCCCACCTCCATGAGTTGGATTTTATGACTAGTTATGGTATGATGTATGTCTCGTCTCATGATCTTTTTGTGCTTGACTTATCTTTATTTTGGTTTATGATGAAGCACAGCGGTAGATATCCTGATACAATGTTGGTATGGTTACACTGGTGACTAGTCATATGATTATACCTAGCATTCCAACTAACATAGATTAGTGTAGGTTAGGGAATTTGCATCCTGCATTGCATTCGTATATATGTAACATCATGCATTCATGCTAGTATAGTTTGCATCTTCTTATATATTGCATACTCATTTGTACATAATGAATACAAGTTAGGAAATTGCATTTAGACGTTGTATATTATTGCCTTATCGTTTTGTAGCTTAATAAAAAAAAAAAAATTCAGCAAGGTTTTGGATTTATCACTGACGTCGGTGGATCACATCCACTGGCAGATGCTTCTAAAGGGTGTTGTTGGAAGTGGGCGCAGGATTGCAGATCTTGGACAACTAGAGATGTTGAGGTTCTTGTTATCCACCAAGTTGCAATAGGATGGACTTGCAGTTGAGCCGCCAAAGATTGAACAATCACTTGTTCAAAATTGAGAGTTCAGAAATCCATCCGCCCATTATGGCCCCCTTTTTTCTACCTTTTTACTGCATTTCCACACCTCTGCGAGGCATTGTAATAAGATGAATTAGTATGATGAAGTTGTAAAAGGATTAACCTCCTGAGACTTATACATGAGTGCATTACTCTAGAGTGTTTTTTTTTACTTATTGATTATATTTTGTTTTCTAGCGATTTATAATTTCCGAGTTTTTCACTCAATTCCTCCAAAGTTGGAGTATGTAACTCATGGTTAGGCCTTAGCATGGTCATCTAAGCCTAGTGTCTAATGTATATTACCATACTAATCATCCTCCTAGAGTCTCGTGGAAATGTGCTAAGTCCCCCTTAGGTTTTTTAATGTTTATGCAAAAATAAAATTTCCCGCAAAATCGAGATATTTTAGTTGTAAATATTTCCTAAGTTAAATAAGTGGTACTAGGAGGCATTCATTTTTGGACTTGGAATACCCACTTTATCTAAGAATCCACTTTATGAGTGAAAATAAGTGATTTTAATCACTTAAAATTAATTTCTCTCACAAAAAGTCAATAAAATCACAAATAAAATCACAAAAATCAGCAAGTGTTATTTTCTGGGAAACATGCCGGAGACATGTTTTGAGTTAACTCACCCTCACTTGAGTTGACCAAGCATTGGTGGCACCTATTTGGGAGATAGAAGTGAGTTGGATGATTTCTAACTTGAGTTATGAGATACTCTTGAGAGGAGGTGCACCCCTCTTATGGGTAGGTGGCACCCTCTTGAGGAAGTGCGCCTACCTCTTGAGAGGTGGCGCCCTCTTCCTCTCCCTTTTGCTCACATGTGTCATTAATTTGGATGTTGAGAGAGGTGGCATCCCTTATGTTCACACTTGTCACATCTTTCCATCACAAGTGGTGTGCCCTCCCTCTCAAAGTGGTGTGCCCTCCTCACTTGAGATCTCCATCTTCTTGACTATATATTGGAGCTAGCTCTCCCATTGTAAACTAGATTGGTAAACGTAGAGTTATGTTGTTGTAATATGCTCTCAAGCTATTGTGGAAAAAAGATTTGAAGACTTTGGAGGTCACTTTGTGGTGTTGTGCAAATGTGTGGATGTCATTCTTCTATAGCTCATGATGATAATAGGTAAAGTGGGTATTCTAAGTCCAAAAACGAATACTCCCAAGGCATATAATGCCTCCTAGTACCACTTTTTTAACATATGACTACAAAACAACTAAAATATCCCGTTTTACAGGAAATTTTTTATGGACTCAAAACAAGTTATTGACACCGTGTCTAATTCCTTGCAAAGAACTTGTTTTGAAGGGCCATTTGTGAAGGGTATATCTACCACGCTAGAAGGGTTCAATGTGAGGATTTTTTCCCTCTTAATCTCCTTTGATGTCTTATTTCTAAATGTATTATATTGCATCTATCATCTTGTTGAGAGTTATTGTTGGATTAATGCTTCATTGTAAGACACACCCTCATATCACGGTTTGACAGTGGCACCTCTAGGGCCCTCCAAGTTTATTTCTACATCATTTAACAAGTTAAGGATTATTGTGGCATGGTTCTATTTGTCTTAACCATTCATAAATTTAATGTCTTTAATTTGATCTTTTGACTCCATTTTTCTCAATATTGGATGGGCACTAGTCCCTTGTCCTCCACCACCCCATTATTTTTACTATGCTACAAAAACAATGTTTTGCTAAACTATCTCTTCACATCACCTTGAGCCTCCTTGTCATAGTCTTAGGAATCCTATTATAAGGAATCCCCCCTTGTGTTGGAGAAGAGCCAACCTAAAGTGAGAGAGAGAATTACTGAGGTGACAATGGGTAGCCCCTCTAAGTTGCCATTGGGTTTTCACTTTGTGCTTGGGAATTTTACACATATAAGTGAGGATTTAGGAGGTAACATGCTGCAACCAGTCGGGGAGTTCCTAAGAGATCTCCCAAAGCAAAAACATCTGACCTAAACAAGAAGAAACCCAAACTGAAGTATATCATTGTAATGAACTAACAAAATGGCTACATGCTTCTGTGGTATACTTCAATCAACAACTGACTAGGTGGAACTTTGAACCCAAAACAAACTCTATTGGGTGGAGATCTCACATGATGCCAACGATAAAGCCAACATAACCACAATATAGCTGCACAAAACAATATAATTGCACAAAGACTAGCTTTGGTTATTTTGGTACAAGGGTAAAAGACCCTTCATACCTACCATATACTGACCAGTAGTAGAATCATCTGAGGCTGGGAAGACATCACGGATGTGAACTCTCTATAGGATTCCTGGAGAGAACTGTTTCCCACATCTAGAAATGGCAGTATATGCAGTCTTACATCTAAGAAAATCCTTGCTTCTGCCTGTGTAGATCTAATAATTCCATAATATATATCAAGCAATGGAAATGAAGATTCAATTATTGTAACTTTTAACTACAAAGGTTTGAAACATTAGAGTAATGATTAATGCCACCTGATAAACAACCTTTGAACAAGGTTATCTGCCTAAAGTCCTTTAGGTGCTACTCAATTTGGACCAAAAGTTAAATGGGCAACAGCCAAGATATAACAGCACCAATTTTTAGCATAGATATATTTAATAGAAAATAGCCCCAGTATTGGGTTCAATGGAAGTTCATTCTAGTATTGATCCCAAGTAAGTCTAGACAAGTTACCTTGAATTTTGATCTTGGACGATGTCTATAAGCATTGGCCTTGGTATTGAATCTAAAAGAAAAAATATATTGCAGATTGTTGATTGCTTGCACTGAAAAGGAGCTTCAAAGACACTGATACTTCTATATGCCGGTATGAACAGGTACCTACTAAATGTTATTGGGCAAAGGTAACATACTTCCTAATCCCACTAATGCACTTCAAAGTGAACAAGCAATGTATTAGACAGTGTTTTACCCAAAGTTTCATCAATATGTTACCCATGCTTAGCATTTCATCAATTAGATTCACCTTAACAATGCATTAACATTTTGGTAACTAAGCTCATCATCAATGCCAATTCCATGTACTGAAATACAACCTGTAACAATATTTATCATAGGATTTTGTTTATAACATTAAACAAGTGTATACATTGAACTTTCATTAAATAAAAAGAAAATAATGTTATTGTACATACCCACCGTTTTGGGTACAACCTTGCCATATAAACCAATAACAATCCGACCTGCAAGGCACAACAATCATAGATTTTAGGTACAAATTAGCAAAGTCTCAAAATGCAAACACAAGCATCGATCAAGATTAATTTATAAACATGTTTCTCTTACTTAGCAAATCTACTTCTCATTAAAAATGAAATTGAAATATTATATTACTCTGTCCACAAATGAACAAAGAAGGTCAGTATTCCCCTTCTCTTGTTTATTAGTTGGACTATTGTCCAGTCCACTATAGTACCTTCTTAGTGAATATAGCTTCACTATCACTGATTACAAGAATGGCACAATCCCTTGATACATAGAATTTGTATGTAATTATCAATAATGTTTGCATGACAAATTATATTTTGATAAAGTTGTGAAACTTCAAACAAAGGTATGTCTTAAATCATACGAGTAACAAGTCAACGGAGATATTATTTATTGTCAAGTCAAAATCTTGCTTGTATTAGTAAATGATAGCTAACCAAAGAATTTCCCCGGCCAATCATACGAGTAACAAGTCAACGGAGATATTATTTCTTGTCAAGTCAAAACCTTGCTTGTACTAGTAAATGATAGCTAACCAAAGAATTTCCCCGGCCAATCATACGAGGAGAAGGACTCATTTCCCAAAAATCACAATGAACTATTCCAATTACATCATTTCACATTATTATTTCAAACACATGTTGAAACATTCTTTTTTATTTCCAAATTAAAAGTACATTTTTGAATTTTACAAACACCTATACTATGACATTATTTGGTTGATATAAGAGTCAATTTTTTCCTTGGAAAGTACTCAGGAACCTCATACTCATGCTCCATGATGGTGAATGTCTAGTTATCTGGGTCAAGATTGGTGGTAGACTCCAAATTTGTCAAAGATATAAGGTTAGCCCAAAAGAATGTCGTAAAATATCTAAAGGTGCCATGTTGCAAGTGACTTGATTGTTCAGGGACTTAATGTTGTATTGGTAAGTGCATTGCTTAGTGACCTTCAAGTCCTTACCCTCTTGATGCCAACCGAATGAGTATGATTGTGGATTAGTTGACAGGAAACCTTATAGCTTTCACCATCAATTCAATCAGGTCAGATAGATGTGGTACTTCTAGAATACTCTTCATTTAGTTATTATTTGCTGCCTTAATATTATCAGATTCAGACTTTATCCTTTGCTGGACCATTTACTCCTGGTTGTGACAATCAAGAAGATACAGCAATTTTGTCTTCGTGGATACAAATCTGCCATAGGTGTATAGAAAAAATGCTGTAGATAATAGTCCATTTGTCGGTTTATAGGTTGTAAGGTTCATCCATCAACCTAAAATGTGTAACTATGAAGAGAACCAAACCATAACCACCAGCACAGCATCTAGGAACATGTCACTACGCATCTAAGCATCAACCAAGGTATTCAACCATCTCAAGCAAAAATAGAAGCACCACCCATGAAAACCATCGACATGTGTGATGAAGATCACACTTGTTAGCCCTCGTACAATATGAGGGCTAACACTGACCAACCAGGTGAAGAACCCCAAATCTCCCTTCATGCTTTAATGGGTATTTCTTCTCCTCAGACATTAAAGTTGGTTGGTTATATCAAGCAGCGGAAGGTCATTGTCTTAATCAATAGCGACATCACCCATAATTTTCTAGGTCCTCCATGTTAGAAATAATAGGTGTGCTTGTTTAACCATATAGAGAATATAGAAATATTGTCACCCAACCATAGGCCGAAGCCACCCCCAAGCACCTTAACCTTGACAGAGAGAATAATTCTGGAAGCAAACCCTAGATCAAAAAGCCAATCAAGGTAGCGTACCACTCTCCAGAGCTAGCGTACCAAGCAGAAAGTCCAAACCATAACCAAGAGAAAGTCCAAGCCTAAAACCAAAAATACTAGTTTCAGTAGCTGCAACTACAGCTACTCTCCAAACTTACGCACTTACTAAATTTCTGCAATTGCGAGTTGTGTGAGTCCAAATGAGCTCTGGCATCCTGTATTTATACTGCTCTTCCTTAGTTGTCTAGGTCGACTTCTCTTTCTGGAGGCTAAAAACTCAATATTAATTATTTTCTTTAGCCGACTTGTCTTCTAGGGTTATGTCCAATGCTTTAGGGTTTCTTCTTGCTTCCTGGAGTATTCTATTCTTGTCAGGGTTACACGTTGAGGTTTAATACCTCCCGCAGCTACCATAATATCAACACTCCCTCCTAGCTAGGGAGGTATTGAAAGAAATGGTCTTGAGCACAAACATACCATTCGACTGGTAGCATCATCATAGCCACACAGGCTATCTCATGATTAAATCACGAGCACCATCATCACTATCAATATCATTTGATAGCATCAACTGTATCATCTCTCAAAACCATACTCCATCTGAGTAGTCAGGCATGATGTTGAATAAGTCACTCACTCCATAGAGTGATAAAAGAACCATTCTTCTAATCCGAACATATGTCCTAGAAGAATAACTATTCCAACAAATGTTGGAGGCCACGCCATGGGCAACAAGGACTATTCTTCTAATACAGACATACATCCTAGAAGAATAAATGTCCTGGACCATTTTCCGTCTGGAGAAAATCTGTCCACCGGCACACTGACTATCCATCTAGATGATAATCATTTCCAACACTATTGATAGTCTACATGGCAATCAGAACAATGCCATTCAATAGAACACAATTGTGTCTATCCATAGTAGTACATAACTACTATCCAGTGGTACACAACCACACCAAGTAGCACACGGCTACTTAATCAGTGACACATAGTCACAACCAGTGGAACACATCCATCACAGTAGCATACATCTACTGTCCAGAGAGATACAGTCTCCAAAGCAATCATATCATCTGATATCAACCTGCATAAAACAATATCATGATATAAACTGAGTCATCTGAGCCATTCTTCCACTCACATCTGTGAGATCTAGAAGAGCATCTTCCCTCAGAAGGTAAAACATCAGCCATGGGCTATCCGGACTATTCTTCTCAAGCATAGAAGAATAATTGTCCCTGATTTCTGAGCCTGGACCATTCACCTAACTGGGCCATTCCTCCGACACTAATCATAGTGCAACCTGGAGAGAATGAGTCTGCCCTAGGGAATGCATGTCCCTAATTGTTGAACCTAGACCATTCACCTAACTGAGCCATTCCTCCAGCACTAATCATAGTGCAACCTGGATATAATGAGTCTTCCCTAGGGAATGACTGTCCGGACCATTTCCTAATGAAAATGATTGTCCTGCACCAACCTCCAAAACAGACCATTCTTCAAAACTGCTCACAATTGTGAACTTCGAAAGAATGACTACCCGACGAGGCGTACCATTCTACTTGACCACTACTCAGAGTGACTGCTAAGAAGAATGATTGTCCTAGACCATTCCCCCACACTGGCCACAAGGGGAATCGTTGTCTACAGTACATCAACAATCTATCAAACCATTTTCATTACGAAAATGACTATCCAATCTGGACCATTTTCCAAACTGGAAAATGCCTCTTCGTCAGAAATCTCAAACCACTTTCCGAACTACAAAGGAACTGCTCATCCTGGACCATTTTTCAAACTGAAAAATGACTGTCCATAAATCAATAACATATAAGTGCTCCCTCCCAACCTGGGAGTAATCTCTTCCTTTTTCAATAAGGAATTCGTTTCCACGAGCCCCAGCTTGTTTCTTGAGTATGCAAACTTTTCATCTAAAGCAGAGGCTTTACTAAAATATCTACTATCTGCTCAACTGTGGAGATATATTGGAGAACCACTTCTCTTTTCTGGACTTCATCACGGAGTATATAATGCTTGATCTCAATGTACTTCGATCTGTCATGGAACACTGGTTTTCTCTGAAGGCTTCATATAGCTCTTGATCATTACAATATATCACGGTCGAATTCAGCACTTTTGTTTCCTGCTAGCTCATAACATCGTGGCAAGGCTCAAACTGAAACATATCCAAGTAGCACTTCTTCTTTCATTATGAGAGTTTGTCATGGATTAGCAATCCATCATCCCAAACTTCTAAGTAACTATTTTGATACACCATCTATGTCATAGAAAGTTTTCACCACGCTTCTGCCGTATATGAGATACTCCCCATCAGGTTGTTTGAATCCATACAAGGTCTTCTTATATCTTGATTTAGAAGAAGAAGTTTGTTTTATCCTGATTGGCCTTCTTTGAGGGTTCCCTTTCTTAGGCAACTAATTGTTCGTATGTTTCCTTCCTTAAGCCAAACTTCCTCTTATTCCTTAAATTCTTGAATTTTGTTGTGAAGGCTTGATCATCCTATTTCTTTTGGAATTTCTCTTTTGTGCTAATCCTTGATTCTTCTTGTGCACAACAAGTCCAAAGTTCTTCAAATGTGAGATACTCCTTTATTGTGTTCATGCTTGCGGCAAATGCATCCCATGTCTTGGGAAAGTTGTTGAGTACTATATTTACTAGTTCCTTGAAATGATTTCTTCAATAGCTTGTAGTTGATCTCTTAACTGAGAGATTCTCACAAAGTATGATGTTATGCTTTCATCATCATTCATTTTCATGTCACGAAGCTCATTCTTCAGATTTATTACTTGTCCAATGTTTTTGACTGAGAAGAGATTAGTCAGGGCATCGTACATCTTCTTAGATGAGTCAAGATGAGAGATGTAGGGTATCAAGTGGTCTTTTACAGAGTCCACTATGATATTCATGGCATTGATGTCATTGTCCTTGAACTTCTCCATAACTGCAACGTTCTAAGGTTCCTTCTATTTTCCTTCAAACTGTGGTTCCACGATCTTTCCTTTCACGATATCCAACACTTTATTCTTGGCAAGAATGAGGTCAATCCTTGTCTTCCATGCTCTGAAGTTAGAAGCCCCTTCTAACTTGTTTTCTGACTTCATAGAGAAAGTCATCACTGTTTTGACTTGGTCAACCTTTGACTTTGACCAAAGACTCAAACTTGACGTCTTAGCTTGTTGAGAGTACCAGGAGGTGCATTAGGTTAGGGCACACTAGGCTATCCAGAAATTAGGTCAAACTCTTCACTTAAGGTGCCTTAGCAAGAGGGTTAGGGTTTCGTTGTTGCAACAAAAACTTTGACTGCAACTGCAACTGTAACTGAGCAAAATCCTCCCAATCTATCTTCCAGCGTTTAGACTGTCTGAAGTTAGTGTGGGCCCATAACCTGTTAGAAATAATAGGTGTGCTCGTTTAACCATAGACAATATAGCAATATTGTCACACAACCATAGGCTGAAGCCACCCCCGAGCAACTTAACCTTGACAGAGAGAATAATTCTGGAAGCAAACCCTAGATCCAAAAGCCAATCAAGGTAGCGTACCACTCTCCAGAGTTAGCGTACCAAGCAGAAAATCCAAACCATAACCAAGAGAAAGTCCAAGCCTAAAACCAAAAATACTAGTTACAGTAGTTGCAGCTGCAGCTACTCTCCAAACTTGCGCACTTACTAAATTTCTGCAGTTGGGAGCTGTGTGAGTCCAAATGAGCTCTAGCATCCTGTATTTATACTGCTCTTTCTTAGATGTCTAGGCCGACTTCTCTTTATGGAGGCTAAAAACTCAATATTAAATATTTTCTTTAGCCGACTTGTCTTCTAGGGTTATGTCCAATGCTTTAGGGTTTCTTCTTGGTTCCCGGAATATTCTATTCTTGTCAAGGTTACACGTGGAGGTTTAATACTTCTCACAGCTACCATAATATCTGTTGAAATAATGTAACTGCAAAGTGTATTCTTATTATTATTTGATATATTATTCATTGGATCTATCCCCATTATGGATTGATCATGCCGGCTATTGTAAAAGGACCAAATCCCCTTTTGCGGATTGGTAATAATGTAAGTGTAATAAGCAAAAGAAGAAGTCGGCCCCAGAATATAATAAAGGTGGTTATAACCACCCAGTTTGAGAAGTCGGCCCTGCCAGTGAAGAGACACTTCACACGTGCCAGATTTGTATAAATAAGGAGGCTAGCGCCTCACTTAGACACACAACTCACTTGCTTATTTTGAGAGACAAGTTTCGGAATTGCAGTTAGAGAAGAAGGAGAGAGAGTGGTGCATCTTTGGGAGAGGATCTTCTGTTTTAGTTTGAGTTATCTCTTGGCATTGTATTGGCTATCTATAATAAGGAAGTTTTGTTGGGTTTTCTTCCCCTAGAGGGTTTCCCAGGATAAATGATGTGTCTCTTGTGATTGTGTATTTCTCAGTGATCTTGTATTATGCTATTGTTATCTATTGAAATGCAAAGAACTATAATAATGGCTTAAACATTAACATGGTATCAGAGCCAAGCTAAAGAGAGCATCTTTCACAAGAGTGAAAAACGTCACTGTTGTCGTACATGCAAATTAGAGCTTTTTGATGGTGAAGCTTTTCAGCCCTAAAACCACCTAGAAAAGTGTGCCCTCCCCCAAGGATTACTTTGGCACTCTCAGTGCACCTTTTCAGTGGCTGGATCTCCTGGAAAGTGAAACCTTAGTTTCACAAAGTACCAGAAGTACCAAAAAACCAGTGTACCAGAAGTACCAGAAAACTAGAAGCACCAATCCAGAAATCCGCAGATCAAGTTTGGAGGAGCAAAAGTTGGATTTTCTTAGATCCAAACACACCAAGCTACTCGCCTCAGCCAAGCGCACCTCCTGGTAAGTTCAGATTTTGATTTTGAGCATTTTCATTTTTCGGTCATTTTCCTAGCTCCGGGTAAAAGATGTCTGCAAGCATTAATCTTGTTGACAAGCTAGAAGGAGTGGAAAACTTCCGTGCCTAGAAGTATAGGATTGGCCTCATTCTTGAAGAGAATGACTTAGCAAGATTCGTCAAAGAAGAAGAACCGGAACCCGCCGATGCTGCAGAAAAGGCAAAGCATCAAAAGGACACAATCAAGGCCAAAAGAATCATTACATATTCAATCAAAGACCACCTGATTCCTTATGTGTCATCTAAGAAGACTCTGAAAGAAATGTTTGATGCCTTGACCAGACTGTATGAAGGAAAGAAAATAAACCGGAAGATGAATCTAAGAACTCAACTGAAGAATACAAGGATGCAAAAAGGAGAATCTATTCAGGAATATTTCTCCAGAATATCTCAATTCAAAGAACAACTAGAAGCAATCAAAGATACTATAGACAAAGACGAACTTGTGATGACAGCCCTAAATGGCCTCACAAGACCTTGGGATGCATTCATCCAAATGATTTGTGCCAGAACAGAGAAACTATTGTTTGATGGTCTATGGGAAGAGTGCATCCAAGAAGAAACAAGAGTAGTGAATCGTGAAGCGTTACTAGCAAGAGATGATGATCAAGCCCTAGCTACTCACACCAAAGGAGGAAGGAAGAAACCCTACTTCCAAAAGGAGACTCATAAAGAGCCTCAACAGTCAAACAAATTCAATCATAGAAAGAAAATAAACCAGAAGATGAATCTAAGAACTCAACTGAAGAATACAAGGATGCAGAAAGGAGAATCTATTCAGGAATATTTCTCCAGAATATCTCAATTCAAAGAACAACTAGAACCAATCGGAGATACTATAGACAAAGATGAACTTGTGATGACAGCCCTAAATGGCCTCACAAGACCTTGGGATGCATTCATCCAAACGATTTGTGCCAGAACAGAGAAACTATTGTTTGATGGTCTATGGGAAGAGTGCATCCAAGAAGAAACAAGAGTAGTGAATCGTGAAGCGTTACTAGCAAGAGATGATGATCA
>ML776650.1:243080-257178 GCA_009831015.1 Picea engelmannii | reverse complement strand
TGCTTGAGGGAGCTTGTGTATCAACTCAGTTGGAGTTGCTATTGTATCAGGTTCCATCATTTATTGTGTTTACTGTAACCTATACTTTCTTTTCCTCATATATACATTTAGATCTCAAACTGGTTTTCCCCGGGGGGGTTTTGCCCAGGGTCATGTTGACCAAAAATACTGTGTCTACAAATGCATGCTATTAGTTCTTAGATCTGTTCATTATCAGCAGTTAAACGATGTATTAGGTGTGTTATATTTATTTGAGTTGCATGTACTAATTTCCTATGGCAAAAACGACATGCTAGAGCACCCAAATCGAAAATATAACCATAACAATCAGCTCAAAAGAAACATGACTGTTGGTTGTTATAAAACAGCAGAAAACTAAAACAAGACAGTGAAAACTTAGAGCCTTTGCTTGGTCAAAGACAAACCAAGAAGGCAAGCTGATAGGACCTGGAATTTTCACAAAGGCGCCATTATTGTGGATAGACTCAAATAGAAGATGGGGACTACAATATACAGAGGACACATTGGTCAAAAGATGTCAGTCCATTTGGAAAGCTAGGTCTTCTTTTAAATCTCAGGTACTATGTTGGCTGAGAATTAATTGCAGTGGCTGTTAAAGCCAGACTCCATGACACAAGATGGTCAGGTGGACTTTATACGGTTTGATGCAAGAAAGAGACGAAAAAAATACCTTCTAGAATTATGGTGTTGCTTAGTCTTATGGGGATTGGATCTCCACAGAGTATTCACCATTGTTTGTGGGCCCACTTCGCTGGAATGGTATAATTCTTGGTGATGATCGGATGGTCAAACTTCATGGAAGAAAGATTTAGAGTATCATTCTGCTCACAAGCCCCTCATTATTATGGTGAAGAAGATGCAAGGCTACCTTTTATGAAGACTTCAAGCTCATTTTAGGAGAAATGTCTTCAAAGCTGATTTGGCAGCTCAGGTCACAGCTGAATTAGATATTTCTAGAACACACATTGGTTTACTAGATGTTAGAGCTAAGACAGATATGTCCACCATTCTTGCCTATGTTGGACGAGGAAGGTATCATGCACAGTGCTGGGCCCTCTGATGTGATATCTGATATAAATCTCTTGCTGATCATCGTAATACATGATGCATTTAAAGAAATAAAAATATTTTACTTCCATGTTCTCCATTGCTACCACATTTCAAGCACAAATACTACTCATTCACCTTTTATCAACTTTTAAAATGCAACATAAAGTATTGCTCCATTTAATAACACAACGTTAGTATTGTTCTTCTGCCAACTACTCTCTATTTTATTTTCCTATTGTTTTCTGTACAACAGAAACCACAGAAGTTCAGAATTGCTCAAGGAATAACTGTATTTTCACCTTTGCTTTGAAATCTCACCTACATTTGCAATGACAGACATAATTACTACTAAGTATGCATCCCCTTTTCTTGTGCCTATGTTATTACAGAATCCAGACTTTCTTGTGCATATTTCATAGTATGAACATAAAGCCTTCTTATCATCCATTTCTCTTCATATTTTTCACACTCAGGCAATGTACTCAACACTAGTTATCATTATTTCCATTTTAGTTTCATCCAGTGTCCAGACAACAGAGGACTTGCTTAAGGCATGTCAAATAATCAAATTGGGAAACATTCAATACAGTAGTTAATCATGAAGGCAAATTCCAATAAAGAGAATAGACAAACTTTATTGAACAACATATAGTAGTATGCCAATCAATAAAAATGCAGCTACATTACAAACTCAGATAATGATCTAAGAAAACCATTATAACACAAATGACATCACAAGGTATCAAAGACTAACATCATCTCATGTTCAAGTTATTGAACAAGACACCTAGAAATAGAGGGTACAGATTGAGGGCTGAGGCACAGGCAAGAAACCATTGTTAAGTGTTGTCACAAGTTACAACTGTTGAGATTATGTACCTTGGGAGGTGTTCCCCATGTGTTTGTGAGATCCTAAACACATGTGGGAAGTACTATGTACTTTGTGCCTTGTACTTTATGTCTAATTTCACTTTGACTTAGGATATTTAAGTCAAAAGTGAAATTTGGTCATTTATGCCTAAAATGACTATTAATTCACTTTGTGGGTGAATTAGGAGACATAAAGTGAACTTAGGGAACATAACCCAAAGTGGGTTTGAGAGTGAGATTCTTTTGGAGAGATCTCAACCTTTGATTAGACTTGAGATGGGATGATCTCAGCCATTGATCATTTAGGTTTCCTTATAGAGGTTCAAGAGGGGCGCAAAGGAGAAGGAAGAGCTCATTCCTTCATTTGTTCACTTGGAGAGTTTGAGAGAGAGCATGATGATGAGGTTTCAGGCATTTGGTGAGGCTAGCTTGGGGGCTCCCTTCCATGGAGATAGCCAGTAGGCTTAGGGCCTTGTTTATTTATTGAGGAGCTTCCAGTTCTAAGGAGGGCACATCATTAGTGGGGAGGACTTAGAGAGCTCAGATTGCAGTGAGGTCTGTTTCAGTGGGAGGTTACTCATCAATATCAGAGCACTGTGGAGGGGTTTCTAGATCGGAGCTTCCAGTTGGCTTCTGGCTCCATTTCAGTGGTCTTGTCAGCATTTCTGGGGGTCGCACCATCCTAGGGCACTCTTGCTTCATTTGGACTAGTGTTGCAGCTTGGATCAAGTTGTTATTGTATCAGGTTCATCTATATTTTGTACTTGTTGTATTCCACCATCTATTCTCCTCATATATAGACATATATTCCAAACTGGTTTTCCCCGGGGGTGTTTTATCCAGGATCATGTTGACCAAAAATACCTATGTTCAATTTCATGTATGTTGTGTAGAACTACTGTATTCTCAGCTGTAAAGATCTCTAGGTGTGTTACATTTATTTTGGTATGCATGTGCTAACCCTTGGTGACTAAAACTACATGCTAAAGCACCTAAATTGCGAATGTAACCGTAACAAATCAGCAAGAAGTTCCTGAGCTGTTGGCTGTCCTAAAACAGCAGCAAAACCTTCATTGATAGTTGAAACTTAGAGCCAACTTGAGGTCAAAGACAGACCTAGTTGGCAGCTTGATAGGACCTGGAAAATCTTCATGGTATCAGAGCTGAGGTGGCTGATTTTTGAGTAGTTTGGACAGCATATGAGTGGGCTGCTATAGACATCTTCTTGGCAGCTGGTTATCAAACCCAAGGATCATTGAGGAATCATCATAGTTGTAAGGAATGGTTATAGAAACCCAGAAGGGCCTGTTGATGCTTATATATGACAAAATATGTAGTGCAACCACCATCTATGTTTTCAGTGCCTTCAAGGACGCCACAGAATAATATGGTATTTGTTGCCGCCTTTATACACACCTCGGGTAGCGTGGAAAAATCCTCAATCCACTAGGTTTGTCCTTTGGGGCAAGTATCGAGTCAAGGTGTTGTCACCTAATCCTTGACTCCTCCATCTAGGCCAACTCCTAGCGAAGCCAAGGGGGGTAGTCCGTAAACAAAATAATCTAAGGCTCAAATTAAATCTCAGCACAAATAAAAGATTCTAGGAGTTTATTGCAACAAGAACAATATAATAATAAATCAATCTACACTAGCAGCATATAATTCATTCACTTATCACAAGATATATTCAATAATAATAAAGCAAATGAGATACATCAATACATTATTTCAAAGGAAATGCTTGCAATGTAAAAACTTGAAAAATAAATGCATGAAGTAAATGGCTCAAAAATAAATATAATAAGACCAGTGCCAAATATTGTGAGATGTATGTAGTGCCGCTAAAATGAAGATTGTCGTGTAAATGTCCTTGTAAAATTTTATTTAGAGTCGATTAAGTGGAGTGGTTGTTGTGAATGCAAAATGTGAGAAGTGTGCTAGGTGTTACAAGAAAAGTAAATCTAATCTAGATTTGACCTCTAAGAGGCTATCCCTTAGATTGGAGACTGAACTTACCGGAGGTCCAACATGGAGAGTATCCCTCTAACTTCGCACACAAGCTCAAGATACTGTCGAATCTCCAACACAGGGAGAACCTAGATCTCAAAGTTCCCATCTGACTACACACATAGTTTCTCTTGCGTTTCCAACCAAGCAATAGAAACTTGAAGATTTCCCTATTAATACTACTCCACACTGACTAGCCCCGGTTCCGATGAGTTCCCCAGGTCAAGCTAGGCCCGCAAGGGTTCAGAGCATACTAGGGGGAGCTGAGGGGATTGGTTTATTTGCAAAATTGAAATAACAGAAAGTAAATGTTGAATTTGAAACTAATCTAACAAATAAATCTAACTAAGTTAATCTACGAAATGGAATCTAACTAAACTAACTAAGAAATTGAAATCTACTCTAATGTGTTGCAGTGCTCGTGATAAATTTTATGGTTAATTTTAGCTTTCCCTTTAGGTGTGAATTGTAAACTTGAAGCAAAATAACCAAAATGAGCAATCACACAATGACATTGTTTCCCCTAAGGGGGATTGAAGAGTGGGGACTAGGTGGCCCACTTATTTTATTGATGAGATTTACAATAATGTTTTTTGGGAGGCTTGTGGTTCCTTATATGGACGAAACCACTAAGCTTACAAGTTTTCCAATGTGTTTATTGAAGAATGGGGTGCTTCTAGGGGTCCCAAATGCTCCGATTCCGCCAAAATCCGATAGAGTCTCCCCTTGGCTGTTCGCAAACCTGCAAAAAACAGCAAGCTTCTTGGGGCAAAAGATGCCCAAAATGCTATTGTAAGACCCTGCAAAAAGTGTTAGTCCATGTACGAAAATTATGGAAAAATGTCTAAGTGAATTCTACACTAAACTAGCTAAACTAAGCTTAACTAAGCAAGAAAAGAAGGCCTTTTCTTAATGATATTACTTGCTGTCCTAAACAGAAAGCAATATCAAAAAGTTTGCCCAAATTTAGATTTTAAACTCTTTAAAAGGAAACTATCTTTAGCCTTAAGATTTTACTTGTAAAACTAGCTAAATGATAGATTGCAAGCTAGATCTATTTAAAGAAATGGAACTTTTATAAATAGAGATCTATTCTACTTGCTTTTGATATGCAAAGAGATGATTCTTTAGATATAACTTTAAAAAATGAAAATCAAGCTTTGCATGTATATGTAACCAAAGAACAATTGATTGAGAAGGTTTTGAGAAAGAGAGAGAGTCTTGCTCAAGAATTAAATCCTTGGGCTATGGGGTCTCTTGGTGGAAGGTAGAGGGACTCTGTTACTGCAAAGACTTGAAGTTTGTGGAGGATTGCACTCAAATGCTCCACCTCTTCAAGCTTGAGAACCTGAAAGACTTAGCCACACTTGCCAACAAACTTGTTAAATATGGAAATCCCTACACATGAAATCTAGATAGTATGCCACTAAACAAAGTTAACATACAAATCTTTAACCGCATGCATGAAGAATAATGAAATCTAAATAACAAACAAGTTAAAGAGATACATTACTCAAGGGCCAATTAAACAAGAAAGAAAGAAAAGGAAACTAATCTACGGTTACCTCAAATAATGAACCAATGAACATCAAACATCCACACATGTAGCACCATACACCATTTGACCTCCAAAGTCTTCTTATTTAGTCTTGAAAGAGTATATAAAATAGCATCACAACAACATCAAGTCCTTTCCCCAAGCTCCAACTAGTAAACAATGGAGAGGTCGACTTGCATAAATAGGAAACTAGGAGCCAATCCCAAAGTTTGAGGGCGAGTTAGCTCAAGAGGGAATGCGCCACATGTGAGGTAGAAAGGTGCCACATCTCATGACAACTCAAGAGGTAGATGCCACCTCTCCACTAATGCACCACCACTAAGAGAAGGAGAGGGTAACTCATTCTTGGGATTGACACCACGAATGAGAATGCGCCACATCTCAAGAAGGAGGGCGCACCATGCATTGGGATCTCCTCCAACTCATGTGAACTCCTCACTTAACTCATCTACAACTCTCACTAACATTCCCTTAACTCACCTCAAGTGCCACTATCTCCTAGTGAACAAAGAGAGAGGGTGAGTTAACTAAAAACATGTTTCAGACATGTTTCCTTAAAAATAGGAATGTTCATTTATTTTGATAGTATTTACCTTTTTCGAGAAAAAATCATTTTTATTGAGTAAAACTCAATATTTACCCTCGAAAAGGTGGTACTTAGGTAAAGTGGGTATTTGGAGTGTGAAAATGAATACGCAAAAGGCATATAATGCCTCCTAGTACTACTTTTTTAACTTATTCATCAATTACAATTAAAAAATCTTGATTTTGCGGGAAATTTTTATTTGCATAAAACATAAGAAAAAAACTAAGGGGGACTTAGTGCATTTCCACGAGACTCTAGGAGGATGCTTAGCATGGTAATATACATTGGACACTAGACTTAGATTTTCCAAGCTAAGGCCTAACCATCAGTATACACTCCAGCTTTGGAGGAAATGAGTGAAAAAACTCAAATTATAACTCGCTTAAAAATTAATTCAAGCAAGAAATAATTAATGAATGAAAAAAACACTCTAGAGTTATGCACTCATGATTAAGTCTTAGGAGGCTAAGCCTTTTAAAAATTCATCATGCTAGATACATCTTATTACAATGCCCCATGGGGGGATGGAAATGCGGTATAGAAGAAGAAAAGAAAAGGGTCCATAATGGCCGGCTGGACTTGTGAACTCTGAATTTTGAACAACTCCTTGCTCAATCTTTGGCGGCTCAACTGCAAGTCCATCCTAGTGCAACTTGGTGGGTAACATAGGCTCCATATGGGGACGTGTGCTTGATCTTTTAGAAAAAAGGAGAGCATGTGAGAATCCAAAATATGTAACCTACATCACAAATGTCTTGCCAAAAACAACATCAGCTCCACATGCATATAGAAACCAACAATTAAAATACAAGTTACACTAATAATAGAAGAAAATGAAATATTGAAGAAGTGAAAATATAAAGAAGAAGGTTTAGAGAGATTTATGTTACAATGGATGCCCCCATGGTCATCAGATATCATCGTTGAGGAACAATTTGAAGAGTTGCCTACTCACTCGTAGATTTAAACTTTTCATTGTCCAACTGGCTGAAGTAGAGAACATATGGACCAGCCATGTCATGGATGAAGTAAGACCTTAGCTGTCTGAAAAGTCCATGTTCGAGATGACACGTTGAAGATCCTTTTCCAAGTTTTATCAACTTGGAGTTTTTCTTGAGATCAGACCACTCAAGAAATATGTGTTCTTCTTTCAATCAAACTTTGAAGTCCGACAAGCCTTGTAAAATTTTTGTCAATTTCTTAACCTGGTTGTCATCGTTGAATGCTAACCACTACTCATAATGATATGGAATTGATGATCTGAAACTCTCCTCCATTTTCCCATTATCTTGTATTAACTCATTTGATGGTTGAGAAGTTGGAACTGGAACTGGAACTGTCAAGGAATCTACTTCACTGTTCTCATCAAGGTTGTCCAAGATCTTCTCTGAAGAGATAGGTTCTTTGGGAGGAGGGGGGGGATTTGAATTATTTGGATATTCAACAACTTCAAACTCAATTTCCCTTGTTTCCTCCTGATCAATTACTGACTAATCTATCGGCTCTTCCGGAATTTCCAGGTGAAATTATTTTTCTTGTTCTTTGTGAAGCTCTGGCTCTATAGGGTCTGAATGTTCAACATAATCAACTGCTTCTACAAGACGGGCTTCCATGGCTCTTAATTGTTTTGCATAGATGAATTCCATGGCCTTACAGAGATCTTTCAATACCTTATTGGAATCTGATGAAGCATCTTTACTATCTGAACTGACTGTTTTTAACTTTTTATATCTGGAATTTCCTTATCCTTCCATTTTTCCATAAAAGCATCAATCAACTTGTTGCAAGTTTTAACTTGGTTATCCTTGAGTTTTGTGAACCAATCAAGATCATCATCATCAAAGGACAAAATAAACAACTTCATTTTTATATCTTCATGCAAAGCATTGCAACACCATTTATTAAAGCAATGAGAAACTCTCTTAACATGACGTCTAGCATCAACAACATTATTACTTTGAAAACAAGGAAAATTTCGTAAAGTTTTTTCTGGGATCACATGTGGATAACCACTTATTGCAGAAAAATCGATAGGTTTATAAAGATCATCCATTTCTATACTAGATTTATTAAACAAAAAGCAAAAAGAAAATGCCTATCAGAAATGGACTGGGACCCGTGATTATCAAGGATCCTATGACAAGAAAGTTTGGCTAACCTCCTCCAAAAATCTTTTCAGATTCATGGATGAAGCTAAGCAAACCTGTGAGTTCCTTCTTGCAAAATACTTTGTCAAATTATTTTTTGAAGTGGAGTCGCCGGATGGTCAAGTGTATTTTAAATATACAAGAAGCATCAAACAAAGAAAAAAAAAACAAAAAGGAAAACAAAAGGTCGTATTCTAGGAATAAAAAGATTTATCCCCGGCAACGGCGCCAAAAAATGTTGTAACCTTTATACACACCTCAGGTAGCGTGGAAAAATATTCAATCCACTGGGTGTGTCCTTGGGGGCAAGTCTCGAGTCAATGTGTTGTCACCTAATCCTTGACTCCTCCGTCTAGGCCAACTCCTAGCGAAGTCAAGGGGGGTAGTCCCTAAAGAAAATAATCTAAGGCTCAAATTTATCACAAGCACATCAACACATTAGATTAGATTTCATTTTCTTAGTTAGTTTAGTTAGATTTCAATTTCTAGATTCACTTAGTTAGATTTATTTGTTAGATTAGTTTCAGATTCAGTATTTACTTTATGTTATTTCAATTTGGAAAATAAACATTTTCCCTGAGCTCCCCCTAGTATGCTTTGAACCCTTGCGAACCTAGCTCGACCTAGGGAACTCATCAAAACCGGGGTTGGTCAGTGTGGAGTAGCATTAATAGCGAAATCTTTAAGTTGCTATTGCTTGGTTGGAAACGCAAGAAAAACTGTGTGAAATCAAACGGGAACTTTGGGATCTAGGTTCTCCCCGTGTTGGACATCCAACAATATCTTGAGTTTGTGTGCGAAGTCAGAGGGATACTCTCCATGTTGGACCTCCGGCAAGCCCAGCCTCCAATCTGAGGGATAGCCTCTTAGAGGCCAAATCTAGATTAGATTTACTTTTCTTGCAACACATTGCACACATCTCACATAGTGGCTAGCACTCACAACAGTCACTCCACCTAATCAACTCTAAATAAAACTTTACAAGCACACTTACACGGCAATTTTCATTTCAGTGGCATTACATATATCTTGCAATATTTGGCACTGGTCTAATTATATTTATAATTTTAAGCCATTTACTTCAAGCATTCATTTTCAAGTTTTTACATTGCAAGCATTTCCTTTGAAGTAATGTATTGATGTATCTCATTTTCTTTATTATTATTGAATATATCTTTTGACAAGTGACTGAATTATATGCTGCTAGTGTAGATTGATTTATTATTATATTGTTCTTGTTGCAATAAACTCCTAGAATCTTTTATTTGTGCTTAGATTTAATTTGAGCCTTAGATTATTTTCTTTAGGGACTACCTCCCTTGGCTTTGCTAGGAGTTGGCCTAGACGGAGGAATCGAGAATCAAGTGACAACACCTTGACTCGAGACTTTCCCCCAAGGACACACCCAGTGGATTGAGCATTTTTCTAGGCTACCCGAGGTGTGTATAAAGGCGGCAACAGTATCTATTCAAGAGGACCTATTGTATTGACATGACAAAATATATTGTGAAACTGCCATCTATGTTTTTGGTGCCCTCAATGCCTCCGCACCGATGCATATAATACACAGAATAACATGGTATCTGTCCACAACAACCAAACAATACCAGAAATCTGGAATTGACAGACTCAGGGCTGTGTACTTTTAATTAATATTTCATCTTCTGTTGAGTTAAGATGCTCATCACCAAAAAGATCAAAAACATCATGTTCTGATGAGGCTACTAAGACATCTACAAAGACAAAATCTTTTGGGATGCATATAGTCATATGGTCTCTTAACATAAAAGAGACAGAGTATTGCCTATTGCATGAAAGGTTAGAATTAATCCTGATGTCTTCCATTTGCAAGAACGAGCAGTGGACACATGGACAGGAATGAACCAGAAGGGTGGTAGCCACAGCACCAGCTTGAAGGTTATTTCCCTACATAAAATGGCAGTTGGCAAGTTCCTAACCACACTGCTGATATAGGAGGAATTTCAAGGGTCCATAATAGGTCTCATATGGTGTCATATTCATTAAGTGATCAATTTATTTAAGCAACCTCAATATCCTACACACTGAAATTTTAACTAATGCGTATCATGAAATTCTGAAATTTGCACTTCAAAGGAAGAGAAGAAATATTTCAGATTTATGTTGCCTATGGCTATAAGGCCATCACCCCATTGCACAATTATGTGTTAAGTTTTGAGTTATTATTAGGTTTCTTTTCAATTTACTAGATAACAATAGCATAGGTAGGATCATTGAGAGAAACACAATCACAAGATACACATCATTTATCCTGGGAAACCCTCATGAGGAAGAAAACCCAGCAAAAACTTCCTTAATATAGATAGCCAATACAATGCCAAGACAATAAACCAAACACTAGAAAATATCCAACATTGAGCAATGCGCCTCTCTCTCTTCCTTCTTCTGGCAACTGGCAACTACAGCTTCCTTCAAACTTGCGCACTAGATGAGTGAGCTGAGTGAATGTGATAATGAGGCACCGGCTTCCTTTATTTATACAAACTGGCAGGTGCTGAAAAGGTGCCTCTTCACTGGGCAGGGCTGACTTGTCTTCTTAGTGGTTAAAACCACTTTAATTAGCATGGGGGCCCACTTCTCAATTTGCATAATATATTTAGGGTTTGACCAATCCGCAAAAGGGTATTTGGTCAATTACAATGCCCGACATGATCAATCCACAAAAGGGGATTTTATCTATAAATAAATGACTCAAATAATAATAATAATAAGTAGAATACTTTTGCAGTTACAATATTTCAACATTATGAACCCAACGTTACTCAGCATTAAGAGAACTGATATATCATATTAGGTTTACAAATAGGAAGCATATAAGAATCAATGATAACTAAAATACTATGCAATCACTGAAATAACATAAAACTTAAAAGGTTATGTTCAACAAAACATCATGTTTATTTTGTGTAAGTGTAAAGAAGAACAGCAATTACATGTTTCAGTTCAGAGACAAACTTGAATAAGATGATCATAACTCAGTAACAGTGTTATCCTGTGAGACTTGGAAAATGGTACAAGAGGATGTTACCAGCACGTTGTCCATCTATTTCAATGTCTAAAAATACTCTGTGAGTAATATCCTCCAAGCTCTCCCTTTCTCTTCTTGCCTACAGCAAAGCAAGTAACGCAGAACTTTAGTCTATTTTTGACGATGATGATGATGAAAAGTGTGTGATTGTGTCCATGATGATGATGACATGATGAATACACTGCCAAAAAACATGAAAAAATAAGAAACGTTGAATCGATTGTGTACAAGTTCCCAAATATCTCACAACCATTAAAAGTAGAACCTTGACCAAATCCAGTCATCATCCTTCTATTGTTCTGGGACCAATCCCTTACTTGGTTAATTTGCATTTCCCTAACAGAGAAAAACATTTTTAACAGAAGTTATTATCTTATTAAAAAACTCTATTTAAATCTCTAACTTTTCCATTCCTATGTCTGTCTCGAGTCTTAACATAAACCGATATCTAAGAAACGAGGACTCCCCTGTATTATGCTCTTAGATGATAATAAAGTTCCTTACCAACCTTGCACCTACCACGCTATGTCCAGCATGAACATTTGCCTTTCCACATAAGCATGTGTCATCCAGAGTAAATGCAAAGAACAATTACATGTGTAGACTTCAGAACTGGGTAATTAGGTAGAAGATTCTCCCCTCTAAATAAATTCCTCATTAAAGTCTTCAGGTTGCTTTTATGCTTTAGCTGTAGGGATTAATCAGTTGTGCAATTCTATTCAATGGAGATGTTGCCTCCTTGACTCAACTAGTCTGCGTATTCGAGTAGTGTTGCAAAACTCATACTCATAACTCAGACGGGGTCAAAAAAGAATGACTTGGGAAAAACTTCAGAAAAAATCAGCTGACTTGGCAAAACAGTGGCAAACAATAAAAAATGGATAAAATCTCATTTGTTATGCCAATCCACAAACAACTCAAAGCCATGTTAAAAACACCGAGTTTTCCATCTAACAGCATGCTGGAATGAACTTCTCACTGGCAGAAGCACAATTGGCAAGTTTCAGTGAGCAAGATGAGTGCCAAAATTGAGTTCAAAAGCAAAAACCTCGGGGACAACAGCAGACTTTTTCAAAAAAATCATCAATAACTCACCCGACTTGCCAGACTTCCAGCAAATTATTCAAAAAATCATGTATTTTTCACTGCAATTTCTTGTTTTAGGTTGCACTCACCAATTTTTGTCAGCAAGTTTTGCAACACTGCATTGGAGAAATGGCAGCAAAAAGACAAACAACATTTTCTGAATAGTAATTTACCTATAGATACTTACAGGTTTTAAAACACCTTAATTGTCTGGGACAAGGCTGTTGGGAGCGGGAGCGGGAGCGTCGATTTTCAAAAATTTCCAGGAGCGGGAGCTTTCGGGAGCGTTTTTTATATAATACATAAAAATATATATATATAAAACATGCAGAATGTTGAATCAATTGCAAAAAACATGAAAACATAGATATAAGATCATTTAACTAATTGATTAGTGATGATCATTAAAGCATCAACCCTTTAGTAGACATATAACATCAATCATAAACATTTGTCATCAATAGATTGTAAAAGCCAACATCAACAATGAAATGAAATAGTCTAGTCTCTAGACTCTAGACTCTAGAGCATCAATGATCATATTCATTACCAAAGAGTTGTAACTTGTAAGATTCAGAATTTCGGTCAATAGTTCAAACTTCAAACTTCAAAATTTAAATTTCAAACTTTAAAGTTCAAACTTCAAAGGTAAATTGTCATATAATGTTCTTAAGTTCATAACTTCATAACTTCATTGTTTACAGAATAAGCCATAATAAAGAGTCAAGACTCAAGACAAAGTACTACGTTTTAGAGACTACTTCTAAACATGAAACAAAAAAAGAGAGATCTAGTATATAGTAGCAACTTAGCAAGTACTAAGTACTATGCTCTAAGTTTTCCTCTTGCCACGAGAAACTTCTAGTTTCTTCTCCCGTGATCTATGAAGAAGAGTAGGAACATGTGGAAGTGATTGTGGAACACGACCAACAGCTGAATGGCCCCCACGTGACAATGGACGTTGTTTCCGTCCTTATACACACTTGCTAACGTGAGCTAAGTCCCGCTCACTTAGTGTGTCCTCGGAGACACAATGTCTAGGTTCTCAGTTCACACTGTCACCTTGACTGGAGCCTCTTCCTTCTAGGCTTACTCCTAGGGAAGCCAAGGGGGCTTGTCCCTAGTTACTAGATTGATTTTAGTGTTAATGTTCTAGGAGTTAGTTTTAATTTGTTATAGGCTAAAGGAGAAAACTAGCCTATGATGCAAAGGCAGCCAATGCAAAGTGCAAGTCTAATCTAGATGTGAATCAGCGCTTTCCCTAAGTCAACTAAGACTAGTGCCTAAGGTTGGGCAATGGGGTCGACTAAGTTTGAGGATGGTTTATTACAAAAGTGTTACAAACAAATTAAGTTAAACTACCCCAAACCAAGGATTAAAATTACTTACAAGAAAACTAAGAATGATTACAATGTTTACACAATTCACAACTAGATACAAAGATACACAAATGTAAGTGAAACACACATGAGCCAAGCATGCCCCAATAGCACTTACTCTATTGGACCGCCTTCACTGGCAACCACAAAAAACACTCAAGAATCAAAGAAGGTGATGCCTCCTCAAGTGGGATACTCAACCCCTTCTTGATTCACACCATAAAACAAATGAACCAAAAGATATTCAATGTTTAATTCAATTGCTCACATAGACATAAAAACATAAACCATAAAGTTGCAATAAAGATAAATGAAACAATGAAATTA
>ML776650.1:222060-240332 GCA_009831015.1 Picea engelmannii | reverse complement strand
AACTCTCCCAATGAAAACATCCCAAGGTACCTGACCTAACTATGATCCATGCAGACTTATTACATTATCAACCCACGCAGGGGTGCGGAAATTTCGTTTACAAAATTTGTGCTGGAGCATCAAATGCCCAAGTAGAACCAATATAGTCTTCAACATACTTGCATCTGATGATGCATACTTCATGGCACATGAGTTGACCCCCTAGCTGAATAGGCGGTCAACAGACATTGTGCAGATAAAGGTAAAACTGATGAATTTGGAACCCTTGTAGTGGATGGGGGTGGGATGTCTCCTCCAGGAATATGATCGCCATCATGATCACTAAAAAGTTCCTCTTCCAAGCGCTCTAAAACAATGGTTCCATCCTCTAAATTAATCTCCTCTGGATTGTTATCCCAATTCATATCTCTTTTACAAAAAGCATTCCCCCCTGCATCACAATAATGCGACAACAACCTCAAGTTGTAATGCACATAAACCAAGCTTTCTGCCCGGTCTGCATTAAAGTTGTTCCTCTTTACACTGTGGATGAAGCTATAGATGCTCCAACACCTCTCTGCAGAAGAGGTGTTAACGACCTGAGAAAGCACCTTCACGCCAATTTATGCAAAGTTTTGGCAGAGGAGCCATACATGTTCCACCATTCGATAGCACCCAACCTGTCTCGATCTTTGGTTGCATGCAAGTTACCAAAGACTCCATGCTCACTGATGTATTTACTCATTTCGCTTCGTACTTGAGCACACTCCTCTTCATCAGGTACCAACTTGTCCAATGCAAGCATATATCCATTTTGCACCTCTGGATCTGTGTGTGGTTTTCTCCTTTCCCCACCCCCAGGTGTTGGTTGGGCCAACCAAGATGAAGAATAGTATTTTGGGGTAAGGACATATGCCAGGGCATGGAGTGGAACATTCAAATTATCCCACCATTTGACCACAAGTTTATGGATATGATCATACAAGATCGCATCCTTCGGCTAAACAATGTCTTTGATTTGGCCTAGCATGTTGTCCATCTACTCATACACCTCTCCAATCACCGACCGATCTGTATCTGCAAACCGAATCATAATGTAAATGGGTTTGGTGAACTGCAGAATATACCGAACCTATTGCCAAAAATGGCCATCGAGAACTGTGTCCTCCACCTCCTGAAAGTCACTTCTCTCAGATACAGATGTAGCCCTGTCTTTTAGATCCTGCCATGAATCACTCGAGGCCATACTAGCCAATGCCTCTCTTACCTTCAAGAGGTGCCTGAAGGTGAGATAATAGCTAGCAAATCTGGCCTTTGCAATCTTTAGTAACTCCAACTTGGAGTGACTGCGAAAAATGTAGTGGGCCATGCTATGATTGGTAATAAATCTTATCATCTTCTTCCCTCTCTTGTACAAAGCACAAATCCATCTATGATCATGGTCCTTCATTTTAATGATATCATGCATCAAAAGGTTCATTGTGTGAACCAAACACCCTGACCAAAATATATTGGGGTACCTATCTTCAATGATTGCTCATGTTGCCTAACAATTAGCAGCATTATCAGTGATGACTTGAATGACATTGTAGGGCCCAATCTCTTGAATGGTTTTAAGCAAGGCATCTGCAATATTAATCCTTGTTTTGTAGCGATCTGAGTAGTCATGGGCTGAAATGAAGATTGCACCACTCTTAGACACACAAAGAATATTTATCAATGGCTTGCCTTTCACATTTGTCCAACCATCAGATACAATTGATACCCCATGTAGGTTCCACTCATTTGTAAATTTTCCTAGAGCACCTTGGATTTTGGCTCTTTCCCTGTCAAGTCCCAAGGTTCTAGCTTTGTCATACCCGAGGCTCCTATAACCTTTAGGGGCACCATTAATGGCTTGGACCATTTCATGCCAATATGGTGAGCGAAGAACATTGAAGGGTATACCACATGCATAGAGAAACCTGTAAACTTTTGCATCCACATCATCTCTACAACCTTGGTCAAGGAATTTTGATAGTGTTCTAGGTGAAGACGAAGGCGAGAATGCACTACCATGGGGGGATGCGCTTCAGCCAATGAACATTCTTCGTGCATTCTCAAGTTCAACCTTTTGTTTTTTGGCTTTGTTTTGTGCTACCTCCTCTTCCCTTTGGAATTTGAGTCTATCTTTGGAATCGATACTCACACAAGCTTTGATTCCTATATTCTTACCTTCATCCTAGTACATAGACCCACATAGATGTTTTCTCACACGGGTATAGGACCCTGTGTATTCTGTATGACAATGGTGGCATATAAATTTCCATGTTCCACCCCCTTTCCCTTCACTAAGCTTTGTGACATACTTCCATAGAGGTGTGTACCACTCTTTGGATTTTTGGGGATCCTGACCATCACTATCATTTTCATTGTCTTCATCCCCTCCCATTCCTTCCTCCTCTCCTTGGTATGTGTTGTCCACTTCTATTTCTTCATCACTGTCATGGGTATTTCGACGTGAACTTCCCACCACCATCATTATAATAAAAAATGGAACCAAAATGGCATACCACATTGACATCAACATCAACATCATGAATGTTGAACCTTGGCCCTTGATAATAAGTTGCTACCTATAATAGAATGATGGAGGAGAAATGGGAAAGAGTAGGAGAAGAAATTATTCAAATATTCAACATAGCATAATATACTAGTTTACAACACATGCATTTAAAAATTAAAAAAACAAGAAAGAAAAATGGGCTTAAGAGCCTACCTCTTTAGCTCTCCAATGGTGGTTGAATATGACTATGGTAGCCTTCAATATCCCTTCCAAGCTCTCACAAATGGTAGCCTTCAAAGTTCAATCTCTCTTCCAAGCTCTCCAATCTCCCTATGGGAGCCTTCAATATTCCTTCCAAGCTCTCCAATCTCCCTATGGGAGCCTTCAATATTCCTTCCAAGCTCTTCAATCTCCCTTCAATCTCCTCAAAATCTAGCAAGAACCCTCTCAAAACCCTCTTAGCAAAGATGAGTGAAATGAATGAAATGAGAAATAGAATGAGAGAAAAGGGAGTGAATGAGTGTTTTAACCTCTTACCTAACCCTAGGCTACCTTTCCCTTGCTTCATTTCTCTCAAAAAACAAAAAAAAAAACTCCCAATAACCTCCTCACGTGCGTGGGCTTGCTAGAGCGTTTTCGGGGAGCATTTTTTTCGTTGGGAGTGTTCGCTCCCTGGACGCTCCCTGAGTGCTCCTTTAAAAACCAAGGAGCGCATTTTTCGAAGAGGGAGCGCACTCCCGAAGGGGAGCGTTCAGGGAGCGCGCTCCCTCAAACCCGCTCCGAAGAGGAGCGTTCAGGGAGCGCACTCAGAAGCGTGCTCCCTGAACGCTCCCCTTCGGAGCGGGTTTGAGGGGGGGGGTGCGCTCCCCCGCAGCCTTGGCACCACCTCTCCAAGAGGGGCACACTTCTCTTTCTTGATCACTCATATAAATCAAAAAAGCACATGGTTTATACACCTACTAGGCCTCCCCATGTGTCAATAAGCTTTTGCTTGCCTCTTATGGGTGCCACATAGCCTTTTAGGCTTTATTTGAGTAAAAACATGTTTCCGACAACTTTGCTAAATTTTAGCAATGCTGATTTTTTATGTCTTTTTTGGCTTTTGAGAGTGAAATTACTTTTTTAGTGATTAAAATCACTAATTTCACTCACAAAAGTGGGTACTTAGGTAAAGTGGGTGCTCTAGGTTCAAAAATGAGCACCCCTAAGGCATACAATGCCTCCTAGTACCACTTTTTTAATATAACTTCAAATTACAATTAAAAAATTCCATTTTACGGGAATTTTTTTATTAACTGAAAAAATTAAAAAATCCTAAGGGAGGGGGACTTAGCACATTTCCATGAAACTCTAAGAGGATGTTTAGCATGGTAATATACATTAGACATTAGGCTTAGATGACCATGCTAAGGCCTAACCATGAGTATATACTCCAGCTTTGAAGGAATTGAGTGAAAAAACTCGAAAATTATAAATTGCTTGGACAGCAGAATATAATTAACAAGTAAAAAAACATTCTAGAGTAACAACTCATGTCTAAGTCTTAGGAGGCTAAACCTTTTACAAAATTCATCATGCAACACCTCTTATTACAATTCCCAACAGGGTATGGAAACGTGGTAAAAAAGTTTGAAAAAAAGGGGCCATAATGGCCAACTGGACTTCTAAACTTTGAATTTTGAATAAGTGATTGTTCAATCTTTGGCGGCTCAACTGCAAGTCCATCCTAGTGCAACTTGGTGGATAACAGTCCTCTCACCCTCAACCTCCTTTTATCTCCCTAGTAGCCCCCCATTTACCTTGAGATGTGTACCCAACCTTGGGCCTCAAGGGCTGAGATTGGGGCGTCCCTCTTGGGCTGGACCCCACTCTCCACTAAGTGGTGCGCCCCCCTTTGAACAAGGTCCCACACTCCACTAGCAGCCTCCATGAGGTGCGCCCTCTTCCTTGGGCCCCACATTCCACTCGAGAATCAATTTTTGCTGCAAGCCTAAGTCTAACTTAGGCTGAGATACTAAGGCTGATCAGGGTCAATTTAGGTGTCCATTAGCATGCCTAGGACACATAGGCCTATGCTGAGACACCTCATGAGCTAAAAACTAACACTCCCTCTTAGCTAGGGAGGTGTCTACACCAGGATCAATCTTTGATCCAATCAAATCTATTGTTGCTCCCTCTAAACCGAAAGATCCACCTACTACTTTTGTTGTACTCTGATCTGATGTGTTGTTCTGCTCATCCATCAATGTCAAGTCATACCAATTGACTTTCTTCGACACTGATCTTCGATCCAGTATCCCCCTGGACCCACCTACAGGCTATCCCAGCACCCTGTACATCATACCTTTCCTGATGCCAAGCCTCATTGTTGTATCCAAGGCCACTCCCTTTGCCCATATGAGCACTTGTCCATCAGCGAACATTACTTCATACCCCATATCCTCCAGAGCTAACACAGAGAGCAGACACCTTCATCTCTGATACATACATCACCTCATCCACCTCCAGAGACACTCCTGACTCTAGCTGGAATCTTATGCATCCAACCCCCTTTATCGCATGCCTGGTGTGCACCCCATTCTTCACATGGTTGGCTCGTCTTTGAAACACTAAGGAACACCGACCTCATTCCCGTCATATGGCGAGATGACCCACTGTCCACGAACCATGCCCCGTTGTCCTCCAACTCAGCCAATCTGCAGCTGCTAGAAAAAGTGGTAACCAGAGAAAAATTGTCATCGAATTTTTCTGCAAATGCATCCATCTCAGTAGAGATGTTGTAGCTGCTACCTCCAACTCCTTCTTCTTCTTCTTGGGACACTTGCTGGTATAGTAGCTAGTTTTGTGACATGCAAAGCATCTCACTTTTCTCATGTCTTTGGAGCCTCCCGCTGCACTGCTCTTCTTTGCATGAAGAGCCACATTCTCCTCCTCCTCACTCTTCGGTTGACTAGCCTGAGATGCATCCACTCGCAGCTCCTCCTGGGTGAAATCGTCCCACAACCTCTCCCAATCAGGGAGTTTCTCTTGTGCAACCACTCCTTGGACAAACACATCCCACTGCTTGGTGAAGCCATTCAAGGTTGTCCTCACCAACTCGGTTTAGTCCACGGTCTCTCCCATTGCTGCAAGTTCATCTCGTATCTGAGTGAACTTCATGAGGTAAGTGACCACCGACTCTCCCTTGGCCATCTTTGTGCTTCCCAGCTTCTCTCTGAACATCATCTTCCTGCTCTAGTTGTCAGACTGGTATAGCTTTACCAGGGCCTCCAACATGTCGTTCGTTGTCTTCTTGCCAGAAAAATGTGGAATGATGTGGTCTTTGACACCATCCACGAGTATCCTCTCGGCCTTGACATCCTTCTTGGTATGGGCTGCTAGTTGTACTGGATCAGTTGGGCTACCACTTTGCCTTCTGCAATTTCCAGTAGCCCATTCTCCTCCAGCACCAAGCTAATACGCTCCCTCCAAGGACAGAAATTTGAGGATCCATCCAACCTGTCCTCAACCCTTAAGCCTGCACTGGCAATTTGAGTTTGTTTCCCTGTTTCACCCACACACTTCCTGATCACACGTCCCACTTGTTGATTTACTCCTGGTTTGCAAAACAAGTCACTGGGCTCTGTCTGTACTCGGAGGCTGCACTCTGGTACCATGTTGATTTTTACCTATAACTCAACCACTAAAATAATTGCCAATGATTTACTAAAATCTAGAAATTACGTTTGCTGATATAAAATCTGAAATCATGCAAATTACCTACAGCTAAGTTATAAATCAGAATTTAACAACATAAGCATACATATAAATCACACACATAAATTGGACAACACAGGATGTACCCTGGAAACCCCAATGTGGGGAAAACCAGCAAAGAGGGGGCTTGATTGGCTCTTGAGAAAGTGTTTTAGAGCAGCAAAAACAAACCAGAAAATTATCTTACTGAAACATCTTCTTCTAGTAGTTGTACAGCCTAACCACATAAGTTGTACGGCCCAACTAAATTAGCCCAGCAAATTCAGCCTCTGCTCAGCCAAGAGAAAGGCTTGTACGGCCTGCTTAAATCGGCCCAGAACAATCTCATAACTGGCTTGTATGGCTTGGGATAGTTCGGCCTCTTCTCTGGTGCACCGTACAGCTTGTACGGCCTCCTTCCTCTGTTGGGTATGGCATGTCTTCTGCTCCTTTGCTTGTTGTTGTAAAGCTTGCTACTGAACCTACTCTTCTCCTGCAGATTTTGCCTCAGCCAAAGCTCCAACACCGCCCTCACACTCAGCCAACAATGCTCTCAGCCAAGAGCCCCTCTTGCTCTCACTTGCTCAACCTCACAAATGAGAATGTGTTTAGTCCTCTCACCCTCATCCTCCTTTTATCTCCCTCGTAGCCCCCCATTTACCATGAGATGTGTGCCCAGCCTTCGGCCTCAAGGGTTGAGATTGGGGCACCCCTCTTGGGCTAGACCCCACTCTCCACTAAGTGGTGCACCCCCCTTTGGACAAGGTCCCACACTCCACTAGGAGACTCCATGAGGTGCACCCACTTCCTTGGGCCCCACATTCCACTCAAGAATCAATTTTTGCTGCAAGCCTAAGTCTAACTTAGGCTGAGATACTAAGATTGATCAGGATCAATTTAGGTGTCCATCAGCATGCCTAGGATGCATAGGCCTATGCTGAGACAACTAATGAGCTAAAAACTAACAGTTTTAGGCATTAAAATGAAAACCACACTATACCTAGTTGGGGAGAAAGGAAGCCTGCATTTCTAGGTCAAATGAATCACACTATTCAAATTTGAGCAACACATTTCCCATCTGAAACAAAACTTAGGGATGATTTCCTCCTAAATCAAGAAATGATGGGCACCTGAGTTTTAACACCCAATTGATTTGTGCTCGTGGAATGTTGTAAAATATTAATTGCCTATGTTTGTGTTTTAACGATGTCATTGAATGCAATGTTTGTCTTTAAGTTTACAAGTGATTGTCATATAGGTGGCCAATTCGAGAATGGGCAGTGATACAAGGTAGCAAATATATGTAAAGGCTTATAATATGTTTAAAGGCCCTTGATCCTTATGTTCAACAATATCTAAATTCCTTAGTAGCTAGTGCTAATAGAAAATTCTATTTCTAAGAACTCTTACTTCTTCCCATTTTCAATTAGAAGAATTTATCATTCTTCTCGTCTACTCCATATCAAAATGCATATCATTTGTTGGTCAAACAAACCCCTTTGGCTATGTTATCGCGGGATTTGTACTTGTGCAAAGCCCAACACAAATCCCCCAAATCTGCGTAACTATGGAAAATCCTACCACTGTCACCTTAGTAAGAAGTTCCATCATTTTAATGATGGAGGAGGTCCACCACAAGGGAGGATTCCCCGGTGACCTCAAAAGATCAAAGTAGCAAGTAAAGTAGCCAGGCCTACCGCCCCCTCTCTTGATCACCTAAAGATTAGTCTAGGTCAAAGTAGTGAAAGAGGTATGAAGTTGTTTGAGTACCTGCCTAGAACAAGAACATTTTATAGCATATATGTAATGATTTTCAAGTTCAAACATGCAAGAAATACCACTTGAAGACACTAGACAATGAAAGTTGCTATGGCTGTTATGAATTTGCAGCAATGAACAGCAGTACAACAGCAATGAATAAATTATAACAGCAGCAACATTTATACTTCAGAAATGCAACAATTGACAAGGAAAACTTAGCATAAATCCACTAGATTGATATCCAATTGTTAGATGCACTTTCTGAACAAGTTAAACCACCTTTACAAGAGTGTATGCAGCAAATAAGAGTGTTATCAGGTGGTTGTAGCAAACTTTTGCAACAGCAGCAAGTTTACTAGCAAGTTAGTGAGTGTTAGTATTAGCAAAATTAGTAGAGAGTTTGAGAGAATTGAAAGAGAGTATTTGTTGATCAATTTCACCACAAGAGAGCTATAAAATCAGTGCCTTTGAGCCTTGAGGGCTATGGAGTCTATAACAACATAAAGATAAATTGCAAAAAATTAATTTACTTTAGCCAAGAAACCAAGAGAGAAAACCCTAATTGCAGAAATTCCTCTTCAAAAATCAGCAAAGCATCCACTACTTAATCCTCCAAGCAAGGCGCATAACGTAAAAGAGCTAGATAGCCCAAAGAGGGAAAAAATTTCAAACTTGTTCTCGCAAATGGTGAGGAATGATGATCATAAAATGAAATGAGATGGTCCTCTATTTATATGAGGCCATCTTAACCAATTTGTCCACATGAAATTGTCAACAACAAATTAGAAGAGGGTTGACCCCTTCATTTGCCCCTACAATATGACAAAATGAAATATACATAAAATAAAACCCTAAAAGGGTGACGTCATGCCCTAGAAGGGTGACGTAGGGCTAAAAAGTGAGACGTCAAGCCTCAAAGATGAGATTGTTGGGCCTCCAAAGGCCATGTGTCATGCTCTCATGTGCAAAAGTGTCATGCCATGTGTATCCTCATGTCAAGCCACCTCCGGAACCATACCATCCATCAAACCCTGGCCTCCAAGGTGACGTCAAGGGCTAGAGAGTGACGTCCTAAGCCTCCAAAGGCCACATCCAAGTATAGAAAGGTGACGTCATGTGCGGTTCATCATCCTAAGCCTTCCTCATGAAACTAGACATCCTCAAAAGGTGCAGTGCTCATCATCAACGGTCTCCCACATGTGGGGTATGGCATCTATCCTATGGGCTTTCGAGCCCCTATGAAGGTCCAAGTGGCATAGTTTCTTCATGAATAGTTTTCACTGGGCAAGGTCCTGCAAAGACAAACAAGTACGCCCTCCAAGGGTCCACAAGTCATATGAATCATGCCAAGTAAGCAACATTTAATAAAAGAACCACCCAAACAAGTACATTAAATCTCCCCTTTTCAAATTAAACAAATGCTCAAAGACCTTATTAACTTTGCCAAATTTAGGTATGGGAGGTGTGTCATGGTGCCCTATTGGATAGGCCAATCCCCAAGTCAAGGAATGTTTCCCAAGGAGACACTCCCTAGATCATGTAATGAGTATGAGGTGGATTGGGAAAAGACTCTTGGGCATGGGGTTCTTGACATAGCAAGGGTTCATATTGTCTCATTTAAGGGTGCCTTTGTGGAGGGTGAGCTACATTCTTGAGTTACCCTTTGTTTGCAATGCAACCTTTTTCCAAGCCCTTTATTTTCCTTTTTCCATGCAATTCCAAGTTCAAGTCAATATGGTGCGAACTATGAAGTTTCTTCAAACCCAGTACACTTTAAACCAATTAATTTGCTTTTAACTGATTATTCAAGGTTTTCTTCACAATAAAATAAATAGACAGCAGAAAATAAATGTCCAAGAACTGAAAGTAAAGTAGAAAACAATCACATCACAAGTACACAATTGTTTTTGGACAAATGTCCCCGGAAAAACCCAAGATGGGAAAACCGATGCAGCAGATCTGAGATTTTATTATTATTCAGCAAGGAAATATAGAGTTCTCTTACAATACAAATCAGCCCAGCCAAATACCAAGCAAAATGCTCAGCCAAACTCTTCCCCAACACTTGTATAACCCCTATCTGCAAATCCTTGAACCAAAACGTGCCTGATGAGACCCCTGCATAAGCCTTTGCGCAATATCGTACGGTTGTCTGCGTGAGTGTTGCTTCACTTGGTACGGTGACCCTTAGATGTGAGAAAAAGTCCTCTGCAAATGCTAAAGATGTGTGTTTCAGTCTGTTTGATGAGTCCTCCTTCGTCTCCCTGTAAACCCTCACACTCAAATCTGCAATCAATCTCTCGGTAGATCGATCTCTCCTTCTTCTTGTGCGCCCTCTTAGCCCAGCCAATCTCTCTATTCTGCATTGAGCAAGTGAAACCCTAATCTCCAAAAGGATTGAGGGATGAGATCAACCCTCACCCTCATGATGAGATCAATGGTCAAGATTAAAAGACCACAACTTAAATTATTTTTCACTTTAACTTTAGAAAAAGTACTCAATAAAGTCAACTGAAGATTATAACACATCAACAGTTCTTTTCCTAAGTTAGACTTAGCCTGAGTTTCATTGTCCTCCATCATCCTAGGACGTGGTAATGATGATGGAAGACCTTCCTTGCTACAATCTCAACACTCCCTCTTAGCGAGGAAGGGATTCTTTCTCAACCCCATCTGATCTCTGAACTTCTCGAACTTTTGTCTGCTCAGTGCCTTGGTAAAGATGTTTTCCATCTGCTCATCAGTCTGTATGTAATCAAGCCTCACAGCTCCTCTCTGTACACAATCCCGGATGAAGTGATACATGATATCGATGTGCTTGCTACAATCATGAAACACAGGATTCTCGGAGAGTTTGATGCAACTCTGATTGTCATAGTGAATCACAGTATCTTCTAGCTCCTGCCTGAACAAGCCCAAAAGTAACTTCCTTAACCACAGTGCCTCACAAGCTGCCAAACTGGCTACCATGTACTCTGGCTCAACAAAGCTCAATGCCATTGATCTTTGCATCCTGCTCAACCAAGAAATGATGCTCGATCCAATGTTGAAGCAACAACCTGAAGTACTCTTCCAGTTCTCTGCACATCCTGCCCAATCAACATCTGTAAAACCTGCTAATGTCACTCCACCACTGCGCTCATACAATAACCCGTAGTCCACTGTCCCTCTGAGATAGTGAAGCACATGCTTCACAACAATCCAATGTACTCTTCGAGGGTCCACCATGAACTGACTCAAAGAGTTTACTGCAAAGCTAATATTTGGTCGAGTATTGACCAAATACATGAGCGATGCAATCAACTAACAATAGACAGTGGGGTCTATTGTCTTCGAATCTGATGCATCAATCTTCCTCCAGTTTGTAACCAGAGGTGTGGAGATGGGCCTACAGTCCATCATCTTGAACCTGCGCAAAATCTCTACTGCATACTTCCCCTGTCCTAAGAAGAAGCGTCCATCCATCTGCCAAACCTCCAACCCTAGAAAATAGTGCATCAACCCAAGGTCTTTCATTTCAAATTCTGCTACAAGGTTGACCTTGCAATCTGCTATCAGCTGCTCATCTCCAGTGAGAAATAGGTCATCTACATAAAGTACAAGTATAAGAGGCTCCTTCCCTGCAAGAAAATACAGGTTTGGATCTGCCTCGCTCCGTTGGAAGCCCGTCTCCCTCAAGTAGTTGTCAATCCTCGAGTACCATGCCCGAGGTGCCTACTTGAGCCCATACAAGGCTCTCCTCAGTCTGCACACATGCGTCTCTCTGTTGCCAACCTCAAATCCCTCAGGTTGCTCAACATATACCTCCTCCTCAACTACTCCATTGAGGAAGGCGGTCTTCACATCCATATGATGAATGCGCCAGCCCTTCTCTGCTGCCAATGAAATCACTGCTCGGATTGAAGAATACCTGGCCACTGGAGCGAAAGTCTCCTCATAATCAACTCCCTCTCGTTGTGAAAACCCCTTGGCCACGAAGCGAGGTTTGTACTTGTCCACGCTTCCATCTGCTGCATGCTTAACTTTGTAGATCCACTTGGATCCAACCACTTTTTTATCCTCTAGCCTCGGAACTAACTCCCATACATCATTTTTCATAATTGAGGCATATTCCTCCATCATGGCCTCCTGCCACACCTTATGTCGTGCAGCACTCTCATAACTAGAAGGCTCAGCATCAATGAGTTGAGTCATCAATGCCATATATCCAAGTCTCTCTGGTGGTTTGTTGCCTCTGAAGTCCCTCTCTGGAAGCCCTACCAACCTAGAATCATTGACTGTGGACTTGTCCACTTAGGTCGTGACTTAGTAATCTGCTCTTGGGGAACTGCATCATGTTGTTGCTCCTCATCATCAACTCGCTCCTGATGATCCTGTCCAACAGTCTCCCTATGAACACCTGTATCATGTGTTTGCTCCTGTGATCTTGTCTTCTGACTCTGTGCCTCCTGCTCCTGAACTCATGTGCTTTGTCCCTACTAGTTCTCTACACTTGCTAGCAAATCCTTCGATCTCCTCAATGCACGTTCCTCCTTGAATTGCACATCTCTACACACAATAACCTTTCTGCGTGCAGGTACATAGATCTTGTAGGCTTTAGAAGCCTCACTGTAACCAACAAGTAACCCCTTCATTGTTGTAGGGTCCAGCGTTGTCCTCTTCTCTAAAGGGACATGACAGTAACATGCACTACCCCAGATGCAAATATGACTCACATCTGGCCTAGTACCTGAAAATGTCTCCTCGGGTGTCCACCTCCCCAAAACTGTGTGGGGACTCCTATTCTGCAAATATACTGCAGCACTGCTCGCCTCTGCCCATAAAAACAATGGCAATCCCTAATCATGAATCATAGCTTGTGTTGCTCCAACCACAGTCCTATTCTTTCTCTCAGCCACTCCATTTTATTGAGGATTGTAAGGAACTGTGAGTTCCTTCTTAATCCCTACTACTGTGCAATAATCCTCAAACTCCTTGGAGGTGTACTCTCCCCCATTATCTGATCTTAAGACCTGAATCTTCCTCCCAGTTTGGTTTTCTACCAGGGCTCTAAACTCCTGAAACCTTCCAAAGACCTCATCCTTGGTCTTTAGAAAGTAAATCCAGGTCTTCCTAGAGTAGTCATCGATAAACAAGACAGTATATGGAGCCACTCACTGACTCCACACTCATCATCCCACATACGTCAGAGTGTATCAGATCCAGTACTCCCTTGGACCTGTGCTCGCTAGATGGAAAGGGTTTCCGTGCATACTTGCCTAATGCATAACCCTTGCAAGGTCATGCCTCTCAACTGTAATCTTAGGCAATCCAGTGACTGCCTCCCTCAAATGCCCCAAAGCACCAAAATGAATATGTGCCATCCTCCTGTGCCACAACTCACCTATATCTGTGGTGAAACTCGCTAATGCTCTCCCTAGTTGAACCTGTAACCTGTAGACCTTCTCCTCTCGAACCCCAATCATCTTGTCCATCTTTTCACCTGACCCACCTAGTCTGATGAACACCTTTCCTTTACGGAAAGTGATCTCATATCCTTATCCTCAAGAGTAAAGACTGAGATGAGGTTCTTGGTCAACCCTGGAACATATAACACATCACTGAAATGGAGTGGTTTCCCGAACTCCCTCTGAAATGAGACTGTGCCAACTCCTTGCGCCTTATAGTGCTTCTCATCCCTGTTATCGCACAATTTGTCCTTATTCCAAGGGAAAAGGTTAAAGGAAGAAAAATTGGCGTTGTTATCGCGCAGTTTGTAGCAAGGATAAAGGCTAGAGATTGAAGAGTCAAAATGGCGTAACTAGAACCAATCCCACTCAATGTCACCTCAATGGGATGGTTCTTTCTATTTAGGGAGGTAAGGCCCAGGGGAGATGTCCCCGGTGACCTCGAGTTTTGAGAAGGCAAAGGATTATAGGATAAAGATAAGTTCCCCCCCTCACAAGTCACCACCGAGCACATAGTCCGGCTAACAACCAATAATAAGTATAACCAAAGAAAAAGAGATGCACCTGCCTGAGACAAAGCAACAAGAAACTGATATATGCAAGATGCTCACTTGGTTAGTACTTCATGTAAATCAATGACTATCTGATACACATATAAGAAATTGGATAATAAATATTGACGAAGTCAATGGCAATGATAATCATGTCACTTCTTCAATAAATGCTAAGACGATGTATCATTCAATGTGACAAATCAATACTTCATTCAATTAATGCCTTAAAATCACCATTTAATTGCTTATAAGGAGAATGTTAGCTACACAAATGATATAATAGCAAGGGATGACGGCAGCAGTAGGTTAGTTAGGTTAGTTTCTAAGCTAGGGTTAGTAGTTAGGGTTTGATTCAAGGTTATGAGAATTTGTTGTGATCAAGTTCACTTCAAACAAGAGGTCTTTAGATCAGTGCCTTAGGGTTAATGGAGTCAAAAGTGAAGGACACAGGAGCTAAAGGATCAAAAGATGGTACGGCTAAGGACTAGAAGGAGAAGTTTTAAGGTGTTGCTAGAGCAAGGCCTCAAAATCAAAACCCTAGGGGAGAGAGGCTCACCTTGGTGTAGGGGAACTAGGCCTCGATGCTCTCTCCTCCTTTAACTCGATGGAAATCATGGCTAGCTGAATAGCATAAAACCAAGACAAGAGGGTTTTAAAAGAAAAGTGTTGCTACAGCAAGGCTCAACCAACAAACCCTAGAAAAATCGACCCAAAGTGTAGAAGGACTAGGCTTTGGTGCATCTCCCTCTTCTCAGCTTTAAAAATAGAAATGGCTAGCAAAATGAAGAAAGAATAAGAGTGTAGCTACGGCTAGGCTCTCTCCTTCTTCAAACAATGGCTGAAAAATCTCTTAATGGGGACATGAGACAAGGACCTACCATGTGTGCTTGTCACCTAGGGTTTATTCAGCAAAATTATAAATATATGCAAGAAATAAGTAATGCAACCATTCAATCAAGAAGTTTTGCAGAAAAATACTTACATATCACCAAAAAAAAGCATATCAAACCCTAGTTGTAACACCTTCCATCAAGAGAAATGCCAAAATATGCCAAGAAAGTCTTCCTTCAACAAGTGTGCCTCACAATTTCAGCCAAATAACCCAAGTGTAGCGCAAATTTCAGACCTCGCTAATGAGTGAGAGAGATATGATCAAAAAAATGAGAGTAAAAACTCTCAATATATACTGTATCAATGACCTAATTTTACTTTTAGGTCATAAAAAGGCCGACAAGGCCAAAATACTAAAAATCGTATTGTTTTACATTAAGTGCTCAAAATTAAAACCTAATCAAGCTAAAGTGAGACGTCAAGCCCCTCTGAGGGAGATGTTAGTCCCTTCTAGGGCAAATGGGGCATCTTGGAGCAAAACGTTAGCCCTCCTTGGACTTCTCCATCCTGCCACACGTGCCAACTCTGCCAAGTCTGCCTCCCAGGACGTCCATAAGGCCTGATGATGTCATGATCATCATGAGTGACGTCCTAGGCCTTCCAAGGCCAACGTTCCACTGAAAGAGGGTCAATCCCCCTAGGTCAAGCTCTGCCAAAGTGCCTCTGGTGGAACGTCCTTCTCTTCTCCAGTGCAAAGCCCCTGATCCATCTATGTCCTGTCTCTGCCCCCTGATGGGGTCTCGGCATCCATCTGATGGGCTCTTCAGCCCCATGGAGGTCTGAACTGATCATCTCCCCATGTGTACCAGTCCAAAATGGTACCTGTCTGTCGGGCATGGTCCTGCACATCAACAGCTACACCCTCCATGGGCTCATCAGTCACAGGGATCATAGCAATGTCAATCACATCTTATCATCAATATTATTAAACACGTGCATAAAATCCCTAATACATCAGTCAAAAGCTCAAAGATATTACACAAGCCTGCAATACAAGTCTGAAGAAAAAGACAGGGCGTCCTATTGGGCTATTGTCCACTAGAAAAGGAAAGTTTCTGGAGGAGACCTCATCCAAGCCATGTAAGTGGGTGATGTGGTCAGGGGATGTCCAAGCAGGTGGGTGCAATGAGGGCCAAGGATGCAAAAATGTTACCTGTGGGTGCCTTTGTAGAAGGCGAGTTGTACCTGTCCTGGATGCATTTTTCCAAGCCCATTCTTGCCTTTTATTCTTTATTGCCCCTTTTTTTTTTGTTCAAGAGCTAATCAGGGGACACTGTCCTGGCATGGTGACCAGTGGTGACAACGTTACCCACAAGTACTTTCATAGAAATGAGAAGGTTGGCTCGTAATGAGACCCCCTTTCCCTTGGCCATGCAACCAAGAGTCACTGCCCTGGAGTGGTAACCAGCTGGTGGCAATGTCATACTGCTAGGTACCCATGAACCTAATAGGCTGGCTCGTGATGAGACCCCCTATCCTCTGGTTAGGTCTTGTTTTATTACTTTTTCGGGTCCCTCTTCTTTCTTGCTGAGAAGCCTTTTATTACTTTCTCAGGGATCCCTGGGCAAAGCATCTCGAGGTTTTATTCTTAGGCTTTTATCTTTTACCAGCTTGCTTTTACCTTCTGGGCCTTTAGCCCCTTCTTCCCACGAGATAAGGTGTAATCCTGAAAATAGGTCAACCCAGTGCCTGGACAAGTGGAATGGGATAGGTGAGCAGGAAGCAAGATGAAAAAGTGGTGTTGTGAAGGGAGCGGACGATGGATTTTCAGAAATCCCCCCTAGTGGCAAACCAAAACCTATAGACACAGGCTTGCTAGCGCACCCTGTCAATCCCCCCAAACATGGTCAAGTGGGCAAGTGTAAGATCCAAGCATTCGTTAGAAATAAAAGGAATCAGATGCACATATTCAAGGGTTTTGATGATCAAAGTGACACGTACCATGATACCTGGACTAATTACCTCATGGAGCAAGAACCATCTCTGACACAGGACCAAGCCGATGGTGATGGATGTTGTTGTTGCTGACAAGATAAAGATGTTGGGAGAAAGAAAAGGTGGGCCCTCCAGGGCCATGCTAAAGTCAATCCTGCTCTCGGTACTCCATGTCTAGGACCTGTGGGCCTCGAGACATAATCTCCTAGTTATCCCTAAAAGTGGGGGATAACAGGCGTAACAGGAGGTTATCCTATCACTGTCACCTCAACATGATACCTCTTTCTATTTAGGGTTGATGGCCCAGGGGAGACGTCCCCGATGACCTGGGGGTTTGAGAAGGAAAAGGTTGAAGTGTATGAAAATATCCCCTCTCACAAGTCACACTGATCAGAAAGTCCCAAGGTTTTAACCAATGAAGTAGTGAAGTATTAAGATGTACCTGCCCAGAACAAAGCAACAAGAAAAGATATATTTTGCAAGTACAACTTGTTGTTAGTACTTCATAAAACCATGGACTTTATCAATAAAAGCAATAGTTGATATATGATGAAGCAAACAGAAATTTATAGAAGCAATGTTTATGAGATGATTGCTTCACAATAAAATCCTTGAAATGGCTTCACAATGACCAAGAATAATTACTCAACAATAGCAAAGTACTAGCATTTGTCGGAAGCAAATCAGGCAGTGTATAAATCAACTTTACAATTGCTTTTATGTGTTTTTAATGCTGCAATAGAAGGTTGTAGCTTACTTTAGTAACAACAGCAAATAGGTTGGTAGATTAGACTATTCTAAGGTTAGGAGTAGTTAGTAGAGAGCTTAAGGTAAAGGTTTTGATAGTAGTTTTTGTCAATCACTCAATTGTAAGGCTTAGATTAGGGTTTTTAGGGTAAATGGAGTCTTTTTAGGCTGCGGAAAATCTTGAAGGTACAAATGATAATAAGAGAGCTAGAGACAAGAGGGTCAATAATTGAAGTGTTGGTAGCCCAAGGCTTCAATCACCAAACCCTAGGGGGGAAATGGCTACTAGGAAGTAGGTAACCCTAAGCCCTAGTAGTTTTCTTCCTTCTTTGGCTCAAAGATGAAGTAGATGACGGCTTAGATGAAGCAAAAGGTGCTAGTTTGTTGCAATGACAAGGCCCTTAGCAAAAAGCTTCAAGAAAATCGGTTTTCTAGCATAATCTAGTAGGTGAAAGTTATTAAGGCAAAAACAATAACATGTGCTTTATCCTCCTAGGGTTTTAAGCTAGCAATTTCATAATCTTAGTATAAATGCAAGATAAATACAACCATAACCATTCAATGAAGAAAAATTGCAGAAAATTTACTTACATTCACCAAGAATCATCTAGCAAATAGCCTAGTTGAACACTTCCACCAAGAAAAATGCCAAAATACTCCAAAATAAGCCTCCTTCAA
>ML776650.1:197966-222010 GCA_009831015.1 Picea engelmannii | reverse complement strand
CCAAAATACTCCAAAATAAGCCTCCTTCAAGAAGTGCGCACTAAATTTCAGCCAAGAAACCCTAAGTAGGGCGCAAATTTCAGACCTCACTAAGTGTGAGTGAAAGATGATGAAATAATACAAGGGAAAATCCCTTATTTATAGAGTTACAATGACCAGAATTAGGTCAAAAACGCCGACATGGTCAGTTTACATGTAATATCCAGTTTTTACATTAAATGACAAATTAAAACCCTAAATCAAGCAAAAATGGTGACGTCATGCCCCTTTAGGGTGACGTTAGGCCTCTTTAGTGAAACGTTGGCCTCCAGGAGCAAAACGTTAGGCCTCCCAAGGCCTCTGGATCAAGCCACATGTGCCACTTGGCACATAACCGCCTCCAAAGTGTCCATCAAACGCTGGTGACGTCAAGGGTCACAGAGGTGACGTCATGGGCCTTTCAAGGCCAACATCATAGTAGGAGGGCAAGACCCCCTGGGTCCAGGCCTACCAGGCTGTCTCTGGTGGAACGTCCTCTTCTCTCTCTGGTGCAAACCTCTGATCTGTCTTTGCCCCTAGCTAGGGTCATAGCATCCATCTAGTGGGCTTTTAGCCCTATGGAGGTCTGAATTAATCATCTCCCCATGTGTACCTGTTCATCGGGTGTGGCCCTACAACAAGTACGTCCTCCATGAGCTCATAAGTCATAGGGATCATAGCAATGTCAATCACATCTATTAATCAAGTTATTTAAACATGTGCATAAAACCCCCTTTTCCCAGACGAGTGCTCAAAGACGTTATGTTATTCTACAATCCATGTTTGGAGAGGACATCAGGAGGTCCTATTGGGCTAATTCTCATTGGATGTGGGATGTTTCCAGGTGAAGACAAACCCAGGTCATGTAAGTGGATGAGGTGGTGAGGGATGTTTGAGCAATGAGTGCAGTGATGACTGTATGGATTACCTGTGGGTGCCTGTGAAGAGGGTGAGCTGCACCTTGTCATGGATGCAAATGTTTCCAAGCCCATTCAATGTCTTTTATCTTTTATCTTTTATCTTATTGTTTTTTCTTTCAAGAGACTAGTTAGGGGACACTTCCCTGGCATGGTGACCAGTGGTGACAATGTTACCCACAAGCATTTCACGAAGATGAGAAGGTTGGCTTGTTATGAGACCCCCTTTTTCTTGGCTATGCCACCAAGAGCCACCACCCTGGCGTGGTGACCAGACCAGACAAATGGTAGTGTCATACCGCTACATGCCCATGGACCTAATAGGTTGGCTCATGATGAGACCCCCTATACTCCAACTAGGTCTTGATTTTATTATTTTATGGGTCCCTTTGTTTCTTGTTGAGAAGCCTTTTATTGCTTTCTCGAGGATCCCTGGGCGAAGCATCTGAAGGTTTTGTTCTTTTGGCTTTTATCTTTTGCCAGCTACTTTTACCCTCTGGGCCTTTAGCCCCTTCTTCCCACAAGATAAGGTACAACCCTTTGCTAGCTTGGCAAACCCAATGCTCGAACCAGTGTAGGGGGTGGATGAGAGGGAAAAAGATGAAAAGTGATAAGTATGGTGGGAATGGACGATGACCTTTCATGAACCCACCCAGTGGCAACTCAAACCCTATGGGAACCAACTTGCTAGGGCATCCTGTCATTCCCCCCAGGTGTGGACAAGTGGGAAGGCATAAAGTCCAAGCACACGTTAGAAGTAAAAAGAATTAAATGCACATATCCAAATGTTTTGAGAATCAGAGTGACATACCACGATACCCAAACTCATTACCTCATGGAGCAAGACCCACTGTTGTTGAAGGACCAGGCCGATGGGATGGATGTTGTCGCTGCTGACAAGGTGGAGGCGCTGAAGAAGAAGAAGGATGGGCCCTCCAGGGCCAGGCTCAAGTCAATATGGCTCTTAGTACTCCATGTGTAGGACCTGTGGGCCTCGAGACATAATATCCTTAGTTATCCCTAGGGTGGGGGATAATAATCCCCTAAATCAATCACTAGATTTACGCCTCCCTCATGTAGCCTAGTAAACCACTCTTTGCGCCTCGCCATATGACAAGATGCACCACTATCTACAAACCACATGTCTGAAACAGTTCTACTAGACATACATGCTATGAAGTAGAAATCCTCCTCAAATGACTTGGCAAACTCATCCACTGTTGTTGAAGTTGCCATCCGTGGCTTCTTCTTCTTTCTCTCTGGACACTGTGATGCAAAGTGACCCATCTTGTGACACTGGAAACACTTGACTTTTGAGAAGTCAATGTTTTTCTTTCCACCTTTCCTCTTCTTCTTTCCCTTTGCTTTGCCTGCAAGGGCCAAGCCTTCTTCCTCCTCTGCATGAGTTGAAGATGATAGTCCTGCTTGACCAATTCTAATCTCTTCCTGCACAAAATCATCCCACAGTCGTTGCCAATCAAGGAGCTTCTCCCAAGCTATCACACCACGGAAAAAAACATCCCATGACTTAGTAAATCCATCTAGTGCAATACGCACGAGCTAAGGATCTTCGATCTTTTCTTCCACTGCTGCAAGTTCATCTCTACTTTGTGTTATCCTGGAAAGATAAGGTATTACACCCTCACCTTTGGCCATCTTGGTTCCACGCAGTTTCTTGCACAAAGCCATCACTCTGTTTTCATTTTTGTTTTGGTAGAGGTCACTTAGGGCTTTCCACATGTCTTTTGCCTCAGCTTTTCCTGAGAGATGTGGGACCACATAGTCTTTTATCCCATCAAGAATTAGGCTATTGGCCTTAGCCTCACCTTTCTTCGAGATGACTAATTCAGTTGCGCCTGTGGGAGTTGTTGCCTTGTCACTGACATGCTCTGACACATCATTGACTTCCAATATCATTGTCATCCTTTCTTTCCAGGTGGGGTAATTTTGAGCCCCTTGTAAACTGTCTTCCACCCATAAACTCATGGCCATTTTCGGAAAGTATTATGTTCAAACCCTACTTTTGCTTTTCTTTTATGGTGAAACCCTAGCGCAGAAACCCTAGGCGCAAGGGAAGATGACGGTTGTCTTAGATCTGTGCCTGGAACTTCAGATTTTTGTTGGATCTTGAAAACCCACTTGTCATACTGCCTCTTTAACAATCCTACTCTGATACCATGTGAAGTTTCTTCAAACCCAGTACACTTTAAACCAATTAATTTACTTTTCACTGATTATTCAGGATTTTCTTCACAATAAAATAAATACACAGCAGAAAATAAATGTCCAAGAACTGAAAGTAAAGTAGACAGCAATCACATCACAAGTACACAATTGTTTTTGGACAAATGTCCCCAAAAAAACCCAAGATGGGAAAACTGGTGCAGTAGATCTGAGATTTTATTATTATTCAACAAGGAAATATAGAGTTCTCTTATAGTACAAATCGGCCCAGCCAAATACCAAGCAAAATGCTCAGCCAAACTCTTCCCCAACACTTGTACGGCCCCTCTTTGCAAATCCCTGAACCAAAACGTGCCTGATGAGACCCCTTGTAAGCCTCTGCGCAATATCGTACGACTGTCTGCGTGGGTGTTGCATCACTTGCTACGACAGCCCTCAGATCTGAGATAAAGTCCTCTACAAATGTTGAAGATGTGTGTGCCAATCTGCTTGATGAGTCCTCCTCTGTCTCCCTGCAAACCCTCACACTCAAATCTGTAATCAATCTCTCGGTAGATCGATATCTCCTTGTGCGCCCTCTTAGCCCAACCAATCTCTTTATTCTTCATTGAGCAAGTGAAACCCTAATCTCCAAAAGGATTGAGGGCTAAGATCAACCCTCACCCTCATGATGAGATCAATGGTCAAGATTAAAAGACCACAACTTAAATTATTTTTCACTTTAACTTTAGAAAAAGTACTCAATAAAGTCAACTGAAGATTATAACACATCAACAATTTTTTTCCTAAGTTAGACTTAGGAAAATATTTAATTAATTGACTTAGCCTAAGTTCCATTGTCCTCCATCATCCTAGGACGTTGTAATGATGATGGAAGACCTTCCTTGCTACAATCGCAACACGAACAAGAAATAAAATACACCACACGCTCTACCTTGGAAAGCATTTTTTATTAAGTCTGAACATTGAGTGCTATGTGCAATGGAAATAAAAGAGCACCGCAATGCCACTTGAAGTTAGAACACATTGGGTGATATATGCAGTGGAAATAAAAGAACACCGCAATATACTCCCCCTTCAAGCAGGACACTTTTTTTTTGTCCACTTAAAAATCCTTTATTCCTTTAGAGAAGCATTTCATGGCTCTTAGGACTTTAGGACGAGCATTTATGTGTGATGTCAGCGACAACACCTATGGGCCTTTAACCCCTTCTTCCCATGAAATGGGTACAAACCCCTCTTGGGGTCAATGAACCCGAAAACCCAAAAGATGAGGAAGCGGAGGGGAAGAAGTGTGGAAAGTGGTAAGTATAAGTGGGAATGGTACGAAATTCGAATACCCTTCAAGGAAACCCCCCAGTAGCAACCCTTTTCCCGAGGGTGACCAACTTACTAGGATACCATGACAACCACCAAGGTGAAATTAGGCAAAAGAAATAATTTCCAAGCAAGCGTTCCATAATCAAGAAAGGACTCTTTGCAACATGCTCAAATGCCTCAAAAATTAAAGTGACACTTACCATGAGACTGGACTTGTTACCTCATGAAGCAAGACCTATTGTCTTCTGGGGGTCAAACCGGTGTAGTGGACATTGCTCTCCTGTCAGCAATGGGTGGTGATGTAAAAGGAGGGGCTCTGTTTACTTCATGTGGGCTCTGCTAGTCAATCTGACTCTCAGCACTCCAAGTCTACCACTTGCAAGCCTTGAGACATCATCTCCTTAGTTACCCCTAGGCATGGGAGGGTAACAGGCTAGAGATAACATTATTTTCAATCGATCCTAGTAAATCCCAATTGGATTCTTTGTCCAAGTCATCTTGGGCACTAAAAACAAGCAAAGTGTCAATTATTTCCTCATTCTTTACTCTTTCTTCTTCTTTTATATCTTCATTAGCCTCTTTCATCATATTTTCCATCTTTGTCACCCTCTTCTTCATGTCCTTCGTTATCTTCTTTTCACCTTCTTGATCATCTTTTGGTTGTTTTTTGGATGATGAGCATCGTGAGAGTAATGATTAAGTAGTTGCCCTAGATCCCGAATGGATTCTATGCAGTTTCCCTAGATCCCAATTGGATTCTCTATCCACTTCATCCAGGGCACTAAAAATAAGAAAAGTGTGAATTATTTCCTAATTCTTTAGTCTTTTTTTCATATTTTTTATCTTCATTAACCTCTTCCATCGTATTTTCCACCCTCTTTGTCGTCCTCTTCTTCATGTCCTTCGTTATCTATTTTTCGCCTTCTTTATCATCTTCTAGTTGTTTTTTGAATGATGAGCATTGTAAAAGTAATGATTAAATAGTTTCCCTAGATGTGAAATCTCTTTTTTCAAAGTCTTTCGTTTAAACTCAAAGAAGCATTACAAGTAACCTAGAGAGGTTGGGCACCACAAGTAGACCTCTTGTGTGAGCGAACCACAAGTGTCCCTCTTGTGTGAGCAAAAAGACCCTCAAGAGGCCAACCACTTAACATAAGGACTTTCAATGGGCTAAGTTTTTGTGACAAGGGGACTACTCTTCTATCAAAATCACCTAGGGATTGCACCTAGCCCAAACCACTTGTTCATATCTCCAATGGAATCAAACCTCGGTGGGTGGCCAGACATGGCGCCACCTTGATCGCTCAACCAAGACCCCATCGACTAGATGTCAATTCTTGAAGGCTACTTGTGACAAAATTTAGGAAACTTTGTCGAGGTGGCAGGCGCGGGTGGAATTATTAGACTTACCTTCTCATGGAGTCTAGGCATAGCAACCAATAATCAAGTTGAGGCATATGCACTTCTTCAAGGTTTGTTTTGGCTCGACAACAAGGCATGGACTCCATTTCAGACTCCATTTCAATCTTAGGGGACTCGAAAGTGGTTATAAACCATGTCAGAAAGAAAACTTTGTTGCCAGACATGAAACTGAGAGCAATATTCACAAGAATTCACAAAGAGTTGGAATCCTTCCACACTCTCATTCCTTACCATGTTCTTCATCACAACAATGTCAATGTGGATTTTCAAGCCAATCAGGCTATTCGAGACGAAATGGGAATTCTTCGTGTAAACGGACAGACCACACTACAACATATTCCTTGATTTTCTCATTGTTCCCCTCCCCAATAGATTTGAAAGTTCCATATGGGACCCAAATCCACACCCCTTTCCCTATGACTGTTTTTAGCCTCGTCCCTCAACCGCCTCCATGTCAACATTGAGCTTGGCTCCGCCGCGTGGCCTCCTCCTTTCGAACATGTTGAGTTCATGGGCGCTCACACGTGGGGGCGCCCCTCCAGATTCTTCTCCCCTCCCTCGTCTTTGCACATTTGTTTCATATCCCTCCCCCGGTCAGGCGCGTGCACTTTCATTTCCTCTAAGATCATGTCCTTTCTCCTGGGCTGGTTTGCTCTTGGTCGCATGGATCTTGTACTACACTTTGCTCTCACTTTAACTTTCAAAGTCACAAGTTCAATTCTCGGGGGAGGTCAGTCTGACTAGGTCATTGTTTCTAGGTGCGTGTGTATTGGTTGTTGTGCAGCACTTGGGGACTCTCGGCCTTAGTACTATAAGGCTAAGTTGACACTTCACTTTTTTAGAGTGAGGTGTTGGCTTAGTTGGTTAGTGCATCGCCTTAAAGTCTTTGATTTAACTTTCAAAGTCACAAGTTCAATTCTCGAGGGAGGTCGACCTGACTAGGTTGTTGTTTATGGGTCCATGTGTATCGGTTGTTGTGCGGCACTTGGGGGCTCTGGGCCCTCGTACTATAAGGCTAAGTCGACACTTCACTTTTTTAGAGTGAGGTGTTGGCTTAGTTGGTTAGTGCATCGTCTTTAAGGCTTTGCTTTAACTTTCAAACTCATGAGTTCAATTCTCATTGCGTCACTCCAGCCCCTGGCATCATCAATCATGCACTGTAATTATGGTACTTACTGTTGATATTATGGTAGCTTCGGGAGGTATGAACCTCTATTGTAACCTTTGACAAGATTAGAATGTTCTGGAAGAAAGAAAAGAAATGAACGTAACCCTAGAAGAGATGTCGGTTGAAGAGAGATAATTAATATGAATTAATTAGTACCCAGAATGAGAAGTCGGCCCAGGCAAGTCTGGCAGGATTACTATAAATACAGGGCACCAGTCTCTCATTTGACACACTTTACAGAATCGCAGAAAGTCACTTGTGTGCACTGCAATCTGGCAGTCTTGTGCGCAAGTCCTGGAGAAGGTACTGCGCCAGTTTTGGGTTGGACTCTCTGATCAACTTTGATTACTTCTTGCTTGGTGCATTAGCCTTGCTTGGCTATTGGATTGCTACCGAGATTCTTCTCTCTGTCAAGGTCAAGGTGCTCGGAGGGTGGCTTTGGCCTATGGTTGGATGACAATAGTGATATTGTCAATGGTAAAACGAGCACATCCATTAATATTCTAACAGGTTATGGGCCCACACCTCCTTCATTCAGTCTAACCGCTGAAAGGAAGCATAGCCATTAGGATACTAAGCTCGTTGAAGAACTGCCACTAGGGTTACTAGCAGGAGCAGCTTCCAAAACACTGTCGCTAGGGTTACTAGCAGGAGCAGTTGCAGAAACCCTAAAACCCAGATCCGACACATTGTGATGGAGCATCTCGCTCAAGGAGAAGTTATTCAAATGCGCCCTAGTTCAGCGCACCTTTTGGCTCTCTCAGAAGACAGAAGCGTCAGAGCTGAAGTTTTGGATCAAGGCATGACCAGTCACCAGTCAACCGAAGACATGAGTGAAAAGACCAGTTTTCTACACTACTCAGCACTCACAGGAACGATTGAAGATGACATGTGGATAATTGATAGTGGAGCTTCGAGGCATATGACGGGAGATCAAGCCAGACTCTCAAATCTAAATGAGAAGAAGACACCGTACAAGGTAGAGCTTGGAGACAAAAGCACTTACCCAGTGGAAGGATTTGGACAAGCCTCCGTCAAGTTGAAAACATGTAACAATGTTCACTTAAGCAATGTTTTATATGTATCTGGTTTAGAAAATAATCTTGTATCCATATCTTGCCTAGAAGACAAAGGAAACCGAATAGCTTTCATAGATGGAAAAGTGTTATCTTGGCATAAAGACTCCAGCATAGAAAATGCTAGGGTTATTGGAACCCATGAAGGAAATCTATACAGACTACTAGAACAAAATGAAGAAGCCCTCGTACATGATGAAGTCAATCCCAATGAACTTTGGCACAGAAGGTACGCTCATATTAACTATCAAGCATTACCTTTTCTCAAAAAGATGGTTGAAGGATTACCAGAATTGCAGTCTACACATGAAGGAATTTGCAAAGGATGTGCTCTTGGAAAGAATATCAAGAAAACATTTCTAAGCAGCAACAATAGATCTAAGGAGATTCTAGATCCAATACACTCGGATGTTTGCGGTCCAATGCCAGTCAAATCTCTAGGAGGATCTCTTTACTCCGTAATCTTCATAGATGATTACTCAAGAAAGACTTGGTTATATCTTCTAAAGACAAAGGACGAAGTATTCAACAAATTTCAAGAATTCAAAGCAGAGATAGAGAATCTCACAAACAAGAAGATCAAGACCTTAAGAACAGATAATGGAGGAGAATACACATCAAAGGAATTCATTGCATTATGCAAATCGGCAGGGATTAGGAGGGAGCTGATTGTTCCTCATAATCCTCAACAAAATGGTGTAGCAGAAAGAAAGAACATGTCTATTGAAGAAATCGTAAAAGCACTACTGAACGATCAAGGTTTATCCATGTTCTTATGGGGAGAAGCAGCCATGACAGCAATATATGTTCAGAATAGAAGTCCTCATCGCATATTGAAATACATGACTCCAGAAGAAGTCTTCTCAGGTAAGAAACCTAAGAATCTTTGGAGGTCCTGTTTACTCTCACATTCCCAAGGACAAAAGGAACAAATTAGAACCCTCAGGAAAGAAGGGCATATTTGTGGGATATAGCGAATCATCCAAAGCTTATAGAATCTATATTCCGGAACAACACAAGATTGAAGTCAGCAGAGACGTAACTTTCAATGAAAGGATGGCTTTCAAGAAATCCATAGAAGAAGAAGAGCATGAAGAACCTATTGAAGAAAGCACAGAAAACCAAAATGACGAAAAGGAACAACCTGATCATCCTATGCAACCATGTGAAACCATTGATTCAGACACCGTACCTAAGACTAAGAAACAACCAGTTTGGCTTGAAGCTACCTTACAAGAAGCAGAAAGACCCAAGGTCCCAGATGGGACATTCAGAAAAAGTAAGAAGCCTAAAAGATTCTCAAGTTATGCAGCATGTATGACAAAGCTTCTAGATGAAGAACCTACCACGTTTGAAGAAGCAGTTCAAAAGAAACAATGGAAAGAAGCTATGATGGAAGAACACCAATCCATCATGAAAAATGATGTATGGGAAATTGTGCCTAGACCTAAAGAAAAATCAATGGTAACTTCAAAATGGGTATATAAGATCAAACACGCAGCAGACAGAAGCGTGGATAAATATAAAGCAAGGTTCGTAGCTAAAGGGTTCTCCTAGAAGGAGGGAGAAGACTATGACGAAACATTTGCTCCAGTGGCTAGATATACTTCCATTAGAGCTATCATATCTCTTGTCGCTTCCATGGGATGGAGTTTACATCAGATGGATGTAAAGACAGCTTTCCTCAATGGAGAAACCGAAGAAGAAGTATATATTGAACAACCTCAAGGGTTTGAAGTACATTCCAGAGACACTCACGTTTGCAGATTAAAGAAAGTTTTATATGGACTCAAGCAAGCTCCAAGAGCTTGGTATGACAGAATAGACAACTATCTAACAAGACTTGGTTTCTCCAAAAGTCATGCAGATCCAAACCTTTACTACAAAGTCGTGAACAATGCACCTATGATCCTACTACTATATGTTGACGACCTATTCCTAACAGGTGAAGAATCTCTTATCATCCAGTGCAAAAAGGAACTAGCCTCTGAATTTGATATGAAAGATCTAGGTCTCATGCATTATTACTTGGGACTAGAAGTATGGCAGAAGCGTGGTGAAGTATTCCTTGGACAAGGAAAGTACGCAATAAAGATCCTTCAAAAGTTTGGAATGATGGATTGCAAATCCATGGACACTCCTATGACTACAAATATAAGAAAAGTAAAAGATCCAGATTCTAATCCAGTAGATCCATCACTATATCAACAATTGATTGGGTCATTGATGTATTTGGTAAATACTCGACCAGACATTTGCTTTGCCGTGAATACACTAAGCCAGTTGCAGGTGGAACCTAGACATGAACATTGGATAGCTGCAAAGCATGTCCTAAGATATATTCGTGGGACAATAAACTATGGCTTAAGATATACCGAATCCAGTGATATACAGCTTCATGGATTTACAGATTCAGATTGGGCAGGAAGTGCAGAAGATAGAAAGAGTACTTCAGGGATGTGTTTAAGCTTGGGCTCCGCTATGATATCTTGGGGCAGCAGGAAACAGAAGTTTGTCGCACTCAGCACAGCAGAAGCAGAATATATCGCAGCATGTGAAGCATGCACAGAAGCAATATGGCTGAGAAAGCTAATCTCCGATTTATTTGATCAGGTTCCAGATTCGACCATAATACACTGTGACAATCAGAGTTGTATAAGACTATCAGAACACCTAGTGTTTCATGAAAGGTCGAAACATATTGAGATCAAATACTACTTTATTCGAGATAAAGTCCAGGAAGGAGAAGTAAAGCTCCAGTATATCCCCACAGATGAACAGACAGCAGATATCCTGACAAAGCCTCTGTCCAGAATAAAGTTTGCATATTTCCGAGACAAAATGGGGATCGTGGAAATAACTCCCTTAGTTGAAAGGGAAGAAATGACTCTCCAGGTTGGGAGGGAGCACTGACATATTATTGAATTGAGGACAATCATTTTCAAGTTTGAAAAATAGTCCAGCTTGGGCAGATTCTTTCCAGTTCGAAAAGTGGATTGAGATTTCTGACTGATAGACATTTTTCCAGTTCGAAAAATGGTCCAAATCGAATGGTCATTTTCGTAATGAAAATGATTCGATCGATTGTTGATGTACCATAGACAACGGCTTCCCATTGTGGTTAAACATGGGGAGTGGTCTAGGGTAGTCTCTCTTCTTGAGGGTTACTCAAGAAGACTAGCCCGCCTCGCTGGACAGTGATTTCCCATTGTGGTTAACATGGGGAATGGTCCGTTTTGGAGGTTGGTGTTGGACAGTCATTTCCTTTGGAAATGGTCCGGACAGTCATTCCTTAGGGTGGATTCATTCTCTCCAGGCTGCACTTTGTTTAGTGCTGGAGGAATGGCCCAGGGTGGGGTATGGTCCAGGTTCAGCAATCAGGGACAGGCATTCCTTAGGGAAGATTCATTCTCTCCAGGTTACACTTTGTTTAGTGTCGGAGGAATGGCCCAAGGTGAGGAATGGTCCAGGCTCAGAAAGTAGGACAATCATTCTTCCTTGCTTGAGAAGAATAGTCCAGTTAGCTCATCATTGATGTTCTACTCTAAGGGCAGATACTCTTTCAGATCTCACGGATGTGAGTGAAAGAATGGCCCAGATGATTCAATTTATATCATAACAATATTTTCTGTGCAGGTTGATATCAGATGATTGTTATGGAGACTGCGTGTCTCCAGACAGTAGAAATATACTACTGTGGTGGATATGTTCCACTGTTTGTGACTATGTGTCACGGTTTGAGTAGTTGTGTGCTACCATGGATAAACACAGTTGTGTTATATCAATTGATATTGTACCAGTTGTCATGGAGATTATCCAGTTGGATAATAATGACGGTGCTCGTGATGCTACCAAGTTGAATGGTCTGTTTGTGCTCAAAACCATTATCGGTTATACCTCCCTAGCTAGGAGGGAGTGTTGATATTATGGTAACTTCGGGAGGTATGAACCTCTATTGTGACCTTTGACAAGATTAGAATGTTCGGGAAGAAAGAAAAGAAATGAACGTAACCCTAGAAGAGATGTCGGCTGAAGAGAGATAATTAATATGAATTAATTAGTACCCAGAATGAGAAGTCGGCCCAGGCAAGTCTGCTAGAATTACTATAAATACCGGGCACCAGTCTCTCATTTGACACACTTCACAGAATCGCAGAAAGTCACTTGTGCGCACTACAGTCTGGCAGTCTTGTGCACAAGTCCTGGAGAAGGTGCTAGGCCAGTTTTGGGTTGGACTCTCTGATCAGCTTTGGTTACTTCTTGCTTGGTGCATTAGCCTTGCTTGGCTATTGGATTGCTACCCAGATTCTTCTCTCTGTCAAGGTCAAGGTGCTCGGAGGGTGGCTTCGGCCTATGGTTGGGTGACAATAGTGATATTGTCAATGGTAAAACGAGCACATCCATTCATATTCTAACACTTACGCCCTGAGTCAGTCAATTAAGATGTGCAATATTAATTTTTTGTAGCAGCAGAAGGTGTCCTTTCAGCTGCCTAGTGTCCAAGGCATGCTAAGGACATTAAACTAACCCAGATTAGCCAAAACTCTATTAGCCTAAGTCTAACTTAGGAAACTTCGCATGAATTTGTTTGTTGTTAGTGGATTGTGGGGCCCTATCAAGGAGGGCGCTCAGCCTTAGTGCTGAGTGGGGCCTTGCCTAGAGCAAGGAACCTTTTAGTGTTGTGTGGGGTCCAGATAGAGGAGATACCTCGATCTGGACCCTTGAAGCCTTTGTTGTGCATGACTCCCAAGGCAGCAGGTGAGGGAGGCTGGGTATAAAGTTGGTTGAGGGTGTTGGGCACCTGATTCAGTCTTTTGGATGAGCAAGAGAAGAGAGGGAGCTAGGCTGAGAGAAGCTACAGGTTGAGCTGCTGAAGAGTGTGAGTTCTAAGCTGAGTTAGGGCAGCTAGTGGAGGCCATTCAGAGGCCATACTGAGCAGCAGGAAAAGGACAACTTCAACACCATAGACAACAGCAACAGGACAGCCATTTTCTGAGCTTATTGGGCTGAGAGAAGAGGACGAATTAGAGGGTTTTAGCAGCAGCAGTTAGGGCTGCACACAGTAGCTTCGTGCAACCTACAAGAGTGGCCATACCAGGTTGTACAGGACAGCCAGAAGGAGGTCGTACAGGCTAGAGATTGTTGGGCTAAACAGCACTTGGTTTGTTGGCCCAAATCTGAGAAATTCTTCTACTATACTGTAATAATTTTTTGTTTAGTTTTTGTTGTTGTAACTTCTCTCATAAAGCCTAATAAAGCTCCCCTATTAGTTGGTTTTCCCCACACTAGGGTTTCCAGGGTATCTACTATGTCATTGTGAGTGTTTGGTTTTATTTCTTTCGTTGTGCATGCATGTATACTCAACTAGTATAATCTTAGCATAGATCAGATTTAAATTTCTGAGTTGAAATAAATTTCTAGGTTAAAATCTATTGGCTAGATTATCATAGTTTGTTGGGTATTAAAATTTTTACATGGTATTAGAGTTGTGCCTCTGATTGGCACACAGGTCATAGGTTCAAGTCTCAAGAATATTTCTGCAGTTTTTTATGAAGGTTACAGCAGCCCCGAATCAGAGTTTTCATGGCTACCAACGTGAGGTATGAGGATAGGCTTGAAGGGGCCTCAAACTATCTTCAATGGAAGGTCAGAATCACAGTTGTGCTCAAGGAGAACAAGCTGTGGACTTATGTCAGCACAACAGTCCCTGCACCAGTCCATAATCCTATTTCCTTGGACCTTCATGAGGTGAAAGAAGCCAGGGCACAGAGGATTCTGCTGGATGGTGTCAAGGACCATCTTATTCCACATCTGGCTTAGAAGAAAACAGCGAAAAAAATGTGGGAGGCGTTGACCAAGTTGTATCAAAGTGACAACCAGAACCGGAAGATGGCTCTTAGGGACAAGTTGCATGCCACCAAGATGACAGGGGGTGAAGGAGTGACATCCTACCTCATTAGGCTCACACAAGTCAGAGATGAGCTAGCAGCAGTGGGTGATATTGTTGTTGAAGAAGAGTTGGTACACATAGCCTGAATGGTTTTGGCAAACAATGGGATGTATTTGTCAAGTGTGTAGTGGGCAGAGAGAAGATGCCCAATTGGGACAGGCTGTGGGACGACTTTACTCAAAAAGAGATCCGGGAGGGGTCTCAACATAGAGAGCAGAAAAATAAAGTTGAAGATGAGGAGAACCTTGCTTTGGAATCAAAGAACAAGGGGAAGAGAAAGAAGAGTTCAGCTGAAGGAACTTCTTCAAAATAGGGCAGCAAGAAGAAGTTTGACACTGGCAAAGTCAAATGCTTTGCTTGCCATCAGCTTGGGCATTTTGCCAACCAATGTCCCTGTTATCCACCAGTTTGCACAAGCTGGATCTCCTGAAGAGCCGCCAAAGAATGAGCAATCAGTGCTCATATGACAGAGTTCAGAGTTCAGAGTTCAGTCGGTCTTGCAAAAGACCACCCTTTTCCGCATTTCCACCATTGTAATAAATGACCTGAGTATGAGATATTGTAAAAGGCTATTGGCCACCTAAGACCTAGGCACGAACATGTACTCTAGAGTGTTTTTTTTCACTTGTTAATTATTTTTTTTGCTTGCTATTGTGAGCGATTAAATAATTTCTAAGTTTTTCACTCAAAAGACGAACTCCAGAGTTGGAGTATGTGTTGGTGGTTAGGCCTTGGCATGAAAAACCAATGTCTAGTGTCTAAATGTATATGAGCTCATACTAGGTCAAGTTGATTGAGTCATTTGGAAATTGCGGCTAGGTTTGATAGGTTTTTTTTAATGTTTTGGTGAATTAATTAAATTCTCGCAAAATGGAATTTTTTAATTCCGAGTCAATAAATTGTAAAAATATGGCATCAAACATTGTCAGATGCCATGTTTATGGTCGTTTTTCAGTCCAGAGTATCATGTAAACCCTATTTCCCATCTTTCGAGACAAAAAAGTGATTATTATCACTAAAAAATCAAATTTACTCGAAATTTACATAAAAGGGGTAATTAAATTCATTTCCTATTTTTTAGGAGAACTGAGGAACATGTTGGAAACATGTTTTTCTCATGTCCCCAATTGACTGGAAGCCTGGGCGAGTTAAGCTAAGGTAAGGTCGACTTCAATGAGATGATGTGGACATGGGGGAGATCCCAATGTGGGAACTCGACCCCACAATCCTAAGTGGCGCATTCTAAAGGAGGGTGCACATCCCAATGTGCCCACGCACTTCCTAACTACCCCTTCCGCTCCACCTCACTCCACTCTCATTCACTTCACTCCACCTCCACTACTCCTCCACTCTACACATCTCCTCTCCACTCATCCATCACTCCCCTTCAAACCTCACACATCTCCCCTTCACTCACGCATTTACCCTAACCCTAATGCGCATCTCCCTCTTAGCTCACGCATTCCTCATTGGAGTTATCACCACCTAAAGCTATAAATGAAAGGCTACCCCTCCTCCATTCGTTAGAGTTGGAGCTTGGGAAGATAGACCACTATTGTAATATTGTATCATTTTCTGGAATTGAATAAAGAAGACTTTGGAGTTCTATTGTTGTGGATGCTTGGATCTAGTATTGCTTTTATGAGGTAACTTGTATCTTGTATTTCAATTTTGTATTCTATTTGCAAGGCTTAGAAGGTATGCTATCATACAGTACGGTAAGATAAATCTAGTTTGATTCATCTTATTTCTTCCTTATAAATCATAGACTTTTGTATTGCATGCTTCGTTTTCGGTTAAACTAACATGCATATTTGAGCGTTGTTTTGTAGGAAAGACCTTTTAACAAGTGTTTGCAGAATTGAAGTACATTGTTACAGGTTCCTCAAGCTTGGAGGATCGATAGATTGTTGCTTCAACCGTCATTGTCCAAGACTTTCAAAAGATTGAGCTCCCTCTACTCCTCATCAAAGGACCCCATCGCCCATAAACTTTCAATTTTTGAAAGAAAAGAGTTTCTTCTTCTTCTCCCTCTCATTTCTCTTTAAAATTATTTGGTTACTCTTTCATTGCATGCTTAAGAAGTTAATCTTAAATCAAAAGTTTAAATTAGTTTCCTTTGCATGCAAAGTTTCTAGGTCTAGTTTAGAATTCTTTCAATTCAAAGAAGTAGATCTAGGGCATTTTCTAGCCTATTTCCCTTCAGATTTGAAGCTAGTTAAGTGTCTTGTTTAGCATTTAAGATCAAGCTACCTAGCTGCCCTATGCTTGCTGTTTTAGGACAGCAAACAGAAACAGATAGAAGAGCCTAAGTTAGGTCCATGCAGTTTGTCCAAAAAGTCTAAAAAAAATTATTTTTGCCTTGGAAAATTTTTGATAAAAAAATTTTAGTTTTAAAATCTTTTCCATCGTATTCTAACAAACTTTGTTTGTTGTTTTCTTGCAGCAATAATAGGTACAAGGGGAGATTCCACCAAATTTTGGCGAAATCAAGGCTCCCGAGTCATCCTGGGGGGTTTCAACTTCATCAACGAAGTTTCTCTTTTTCTTCCTTTCTGTTGGGTATGTGTTATATTCTTTGCATGTGTGTGTGTGTGGGTGCGTCAGATACGACAACTGCGTCTGACGATCCCTTCACCTAGAGCTCTGTCGTTTGCGCCGGGCGCTTTCCTAGGGGGGTCCTAGGGGGGGCAAGTATGCCCCCCCCTGGTTACGCGCAGCGTTCGAGGCAGCGCCCCAAAAAAAAAATTTTGGCGGTTTTTTGCTATTTTTAGCGGATTTATAAATTAATCTCGGATTAAGGGATTAGGGTTTTGGTATCTACGGAATACCTAAAAACATTGTATATATTGTATGGCGAATGGTGAAATTCGATATAATGAAAATAAGAAAGGTTTTCCCGGTTGAGGGTTTTCGGTATAAAATCTCTGTGTACTCTGTGTATGAGCCATTGATTAATTTATGTATTGCTTAAGAATCTATATGCATTGTTTTACTTCGCAGGTTTAAAACTTACACTTTCTTGTACTTTCCTTCTAAGATCCAAAAGTTATAAGGATCCCTTCTTCTTTCTTAAAGCTAAAATTCAAAGAGAACCTTTGTTCTCAGTTGTAATAGTTGCAATAAAAGCGAGCCCTTTTGTGCCCAGTTTCTCCATCCCCATTAGGGGGATTTGTGCGTCTTTGTGTGGTTTTCTTTCTTGATGCATGCTTAAACCTCTTAATCAAACACACAAGTCAAGTAAATCGAACACACAATAAACACTCACATTTAACATGCATGCTAATTAAAAGGAATCTTGAATCTCTCATGCATGTTTTAGATTAGATTGTTTCATTTAATTTCAGCAATAAATCTTGCAACCTTTTCAATTTCTAAAATATCTTGCAATTTATCTTTCAACTACAAAGCAGGGTACTAAATTTAAGTGTTGTAATTTCTTTCTCTTTTTCAAGTACTTGTTTCAAGTTTTTCTCTACAAAGCAGGGTACTAAATCTATCTTTCTTTCAAAGTATTGCAAAGTAATTGAACCTTGTTTGTAGTCTAATTAGGACAATCTCTGAAGTAGTTAGCTTGATGCGTGCAAAACGCCTAAAAGTGACCTGCGAGGTAAGGCGAGCCCTCTCAGAACTTGGCTTCCCACCCGTTTTGGACATCCAGCACTTTTAGTGAGTTTATTGGTGAGACCATTTGGGTTTCGGTAAACTCTCCGCAAGTTCCAAACAAAGAGCTAGCCTCCAAAGGGGCCACATTTTCTCACTAACTGAACATCAATTTACCTTAATAAAACTTTCGATCTACATTGCCCACGACTCCATTTAAGGCACTGGTACAATTGGTATATCTATTTTTCATGTGAGCAATCTTTTACATTCATGCACTTTGTCTATCTTATATGCTTAAATCTTGCAGATCTTGTATCCTTTGATATATGCATGTTTATGAGCAAGTACTTTATGATTATGATGATGATGAATGTTAAATGTTGATTGGCTAGTTTTATTTCAAGTAATAAACTCCTAGAAATAAGTGTTTTTGCTTTCTTAGTTTTAAAAAGCCTTAGATTATTTTTATAAGGACTATCCCCCTTGGCTTCGCTAGGAGTTGGCCTAGACGGAGGAGTTGAGGATCAGGTGACAACACCTTGACTCGAAACTTGCCCCCAAGGACACACCAAGTGGATTGAAGGTTTCTTCCACGTTACCCCAGGTGTGTATAAGGACGGCAACAGTCCCAACAAGAAGAAGGGCAGATCCAAGAAGCAGATGTCTGCTACAACTGATATGGATGCATTTGCGGCCAGATTTGAGGATGAATTTTCACTCTTAGCATGCCTATCTACCTCCATGGTCACTGGTACATGGTACATTGACAGTGGTGCTTCATGCCACATGACAGGGGTGTGTGAGTACTTCAGCGACTTGAAGGAGTACAATGCCAACTTCAACATTGTGCTTGGAGATAATGCCAAGTACAGGCCAGTAGGCAGTGGAACAGTGAAGTTTCAGAGGGAGTCTGGTAAGCCTTTGTCAATTAATGATGTTTTGTTTGTTCCTGGTTTGACTAAAAATTTAATTTTTGTTTCAACCTTAGAAGATAAGGGATATGTGGTCACTTTTAGGGATGGAAGAGCATTCAATGTTCATACATCCCAAGGGCTCCAACGCTCGCATGGGAAAAGTGTGTGTGCAAGGGGTGTGCCTTGGGAAAGTATGCCAAGACGGTCTTTCCTAGCAGTGACAGCAGGTCCAAAGGGATTTTGGACTTGATCCATTCGGATGTTTGTGGGCCCATGTCAGCAGTGTCTATGGAGGGTTCAGCTACTATGTCTCCTTTATTGACAATCATTCAAGGAAGACCTGGATCTATTTAATGAAGACCAAGGATGAGGTCTTCAGTTGGTTCCAAGAGTTCAAAGCTCTTGTGGAGAACCAGACAAGCAGAAAGATCAAGGTACTCAAATCAGACAATGGAGGCAAGTATACCTCGAGTGACTTCAAAGAGTTATGTGCGGATTCTAGGATTAAGAGGGAGTTGACTGTGTCGTATAACCCGCAGCAGAATGGAGTCTCAAAGAGGAAAAACAGGTCAATAGTTGGGGCAGCAAAGGCTATGTTGCATGATTAGTACTTTTCCATGTTCCTATGGGTTGAGGCATGCAACACTACAATCTATCTGTAGAACAGGAGACTGCATAAGGTATTGGGGAGGATGACCCCTAAGAAGGCCTTCACGGGGAAGAGACCAGAGATTGTTCACATACGCATCTTTGGGTGCTTGGTCTACTGCCATGTTCCAATAGAGAGGAGGACCAAGCTCGAGCCTACTGCAGAGAAGGGAATCCCTGTTGGGTACAACGAGACCTCCAAGGCCTATAGGGTCTACATTCCTACACTCAAGAAGACAATGGTTAGGAGGGACGTGAGATTTGAGGAGGACAAGGCTTTCAGGAAGTCTTGTGGACAGATGCCAGTTGATGAGCAAAGTCAGGAGCACAGTGCTCCTAAGGAGGAGGGTAGACAGCCACTACAGACTACAGGTCCCCAAACTTCTGTACATGTTAGGCAGCAGCAGCAATAGCAGAGTGTGCAGGGTGAGCAGCGTGACGAGGAGCAGGATGATCAATTTACTCTGGCTGAGTCCTCTAGGAGATCAAAGTGGGTTGAGCGCACATTCAAAGAGGCTCAGGAGCAGGTGGATGCTCCCAGGGCATCAGTAAGGGAGAGCAGGGCGCCATAAAGGTTTTCTAGTTACATGGCTCTTATGAGCAAGCTAATAGAGACCGAGCCTTCCCATTGTTAGGAGGCATCTGTGCAGCAGGTGTGGAGAGATGCCATGGTGGAGAAGTATTCTTCCATCGTGAATAATGATGTGTGGGAGGTTGTGCCCTGGCCAAAGGGGAAATCTGTGGTTGGCTCTAGGTGGATCTATAAGATCAAACACGATGTTGATGCCAGTGTGGACACGTTAAAAGCTCGCTTTGTGGCTAAGGGCTTCTCACAGAAGGAAGGCATTGACTGTTAAATTTGGCAGCATCGACAATCATTCTCCAATGAGAGGCCATATGGGCCACCCTGAGGCTAGCTAGAGAGATTTGGAGAATCAACCAGTCTTGCGAGGTATTGACAAAAGCCAGGGGGAACGTACAACCTCTGTGAGTCAAACCAAAAGTCAAGACGAACAAGATGATATATGATCTTGTGAGTCAAGCCAAGGCAAAGGTAGAAGCCTTGTAAGTCTAAGACAAAAGTCAAGATGTAAGTCTAATGCAAAAGTCAGGGGGAACGTACAACCTCTGTGAGCATAGACAGTCTAGTGCAAAAGTCAGGGGGAACGTACAACCTCTGTGAGCATAGAAAGACTAGTGCAAAAGTCAGGGGGAACGTTCAACCTCTGTGAGCCTAGTCAATCCTTGTGAGCCATGAGAAAAAGTCAAGGCATCTAGCAAAAGTTAGGTTGAACATAAAATTTCTATGAGCTAGAAACAAACAATTTCATGATACTGCAAATGATGTAAATGTATTGATCTAGTGTGTTGGCACGTGTAACAACATCCACCATGAAGAAATTCGAATTGTCATGTTAAGAGTCGAGTTGAATGAGTTGTTGAACTCAAATTGTAAAAGGACAAGTTATAAAAGTCAAATTGCATAAAGTTGCATAAGTTGCATATTTGCATAAAGTTGCATGTCACATGTTGCATGTCGCATGTTGCATGTTGCATGCATGTCTAGTTGCATGTTGCATGCATGCATGCCATGCGCATGTTGAAGTGTTCGCATGCATGTCCAGTCAAGGTCAAATCAATTGTTGAGTTGTCATAACATGCATTGCCATGACAAGGTCGAGTTGTAACTGAAGAGGAAAGTCAAGTTCTATTTTTGAACTAAAGTATGAAGCTGAGTTATGTCACGCATGCTTTCAAGTCTCTAATTCGAGCCCTCTCCTCTCTACCTATCCACTCCTATTAAGCAAGAGGTTGACCCTCTCTTCTACACAATTGTTATGCAGCATATGGGTGAGGAAGCAGAGTGTTATATCAGTCCATAACAGAGGCATATATCAGTCCATAACAGAGGCTTATATCAGTCCAAGAAAAGGCTGTGTATCATTCCAATAGAGACAACAATAACAGTCCATATCAGAGTTGATATATCAGTCCATAAGAGGCAACATATCTCAGTCATTAAAGGCAACAAAGATACATCTTCAATGCCGGTCTGTAATAGGAGATTACATATCAGCAAGGTCTCTTAGTTACACAGTCGGGTTAGAGTCAACTTGGCAAGCTCTTTAAGAGCAGATTTTTCATGGTGGATATTTTGTAAGTGGTCATACGTTATCTTTGCAATAAAAAAAAATTGTTTGCTGGGGTTTTTCTCCATGTATAGGGTTTCCCCAGGGTACATGTGGTGTGAATTTACATGCTGGTAAAACTACATGGTTTTTGCTATTCGGTCTTTATTATGCTTTGTGATTTATATTAAGCTAATTTCAAAGTACTATCAGAATTTAAAGAATTCCTTACAGTTTACTATCAAGCTCATAATTTTAACATTGACATCAATGAGACATTTGCACCCATGGTGTGATATTCTTCTATCAGGGCCGGGATATCCATTGCAGCTGAGTTGGGATGGAGATCCACCAGATGGATGTCAAGACAGCGTTTCTTAATGTAGTGATAGAGGAGGAGATATACATAAGAGTAGCCAAAGGGGTTTGAGTTGCACAACAGGGCATCTCATGTTTGTAGGTTGAGGAGAGCGCTATATGGGACTCAAGCAAGCACCACGTACGTGGTACAGAAGGATCGACAGTTATTTCCTTGGGATGGGCTTCACCAAGAGTGAGGTTGACTCCAACCTTTACTACATCTTGGTTGGGGGGGAGCCACTCATTCTTGTACTTTATGTGGATGACTTATTCATGACAAGGTCAGAGAAGCTCATGGCAGGTTGCAAGAGGGATCTTGCTACTAAGTTTGAGATGAAGGACTTGGGGTTGATGCATTATTTTCTTGGATTGGAGGTGTGGCGGAAGGATGGGCAGATTTTCCTTGGATAAGGGAAATATGTTGTAGAAATCCTGAAGCGGTTTGGCATGCAGGATTGTAGACCTATGGCAACACCCATGGTTACTAACTAGAAGAAGATAGATGCTTCCAAGTCAGAGGGAGTGGATCTCACTCTTTATAGGCAGCTCATTAGCTCTCTTATGTATCTAGTTAACACTAGACCAGATTTGTGTTTTGTTGTCAACACACTCAGTCAATTCATGGTAGAGCCTAAGCGTCTACACTGGGTGGCAGCAAAACATGTGTTGAGATATCTGCGTGGGACAGTCGAGTTTGGATTGAGCTATATCCAAGGAGATGGACTGAAGCTTGTGGGTTCTTCGGATGCAGATTGGGCAAGCAGCAGTGTGGACAGGAAGAGCACATGAGGTTGTTGTTTCAACTTGGGTTCAAGGACCATTTCATGGTTCAGCAGGAAGCAGAAATCAGTTGCTTTGAGCTCTGCAGAGGCTGAATACATGGCAGCCAACTTGGCATCATGTGAGGCCATTTGGCTTCGGAAGCTACCCATGGGCTTGTTTGATCGAGTGTTGGACACAAGAGTGATTCACGGTGATAATCAAAGTTGCATCAAGCTCTGTGAAAATCTTGTGTTTCATGATAAGTCCAAACACATTGAAATAAGGTGCCAATTCATTTGAGACTGTGTTCATAAAGGTTCAGTAAAGCTACAATATGTGCCAACCGGTGAGCAGATTGCAGACATACTCACGAAGCCTTTGGTGAAAGGAAAATTTGTCTACTTCAGGGACAAGTTGGGGGTTGTGCAGAACACCTTCCTCGCTAAGAGGTAATGTTAATTTTCTGTAGCAGCAGAAGGTGTCCTTTCAGCTGCCTAGTGTCCAAGGCATGTTAAGGACATTAAACTAACCCAGATCAGCCAAAACTCTATTAGCCTAAGTCCGACTTAGGAAACTCACCATGAATTTGTTTGTTGTTAGTGGATTGTGGGGCCCTGTCAAGGAGGGCTCTCAGCCTTAGTGCTGAGTGCGGCCCTGCCTAGAGCAGCGAACCTTTCAGTGTTGTGTGGGGTCCAAAGAGAGGAGGCACCTCAATATGTGTTATAGCAAGATTTGCCTCACCATTGCTATCTTGCACAGAGGGCCTTTTTCCATTTCCCTGTGCAAACTTGTCATCCTTTTTTGATGAATCCAGAGCCAAAAATATACATTTTTCCACATATACGCTCCCTACCAGCTATGCAAGATGCGTATACGCTGGCTGCTCCACTACAGCCCGCGTACATCGGGATTTGTGCCAAAAAATACAAAAATGAAGTCGGGTTCCCATGTCACGACAAGAGATTTCTGATCCTTGGCCTTCCATATACTAGAAACGTTCCGACTCGGCCCTTCGGTTGCATTCTGAAGGCTATAAAAGCACAAGTCCGAGCTATGGAAAAGAGGAGAAAGCATTCAACTTTGAAAGCAAAGTTACTATGGAGAAATTACTTCATATTGAGTCTACATCCCTTTGTCCCTCAAGTCTGAACACAGTGTTCAGCCCCCGGGCTCTTTCCCTATTGTTGAGAGAACCTCATTGACTCTCTCCTATGAGCTTGCCTTTGGTGGAGGATTGAAGTGGTGGAGGCCCTATTGCAAGGAACTTGGTTTCTTGGTTTCGAACCGTGCCAACACGGAAGTCTGTAATGTTGTCACTTCTGCTGATCAATTATTAATAGAAATACTATTTTCCCGTCCTATTGGTATATTGCAAATGTATGATTATTATCTATGGGCGTGTTTGTAATGTTCATTAATGAATTATGCTATCTAATGTGCTAACCCCTTTATATCATCATTATATACTTGCTTTGCTTGTTTGTTAAGAACTTATTGCAAGTAAAAACAGTGTTGCCGAAGCGTCCCCCCCCCCCCCCCCCCCCCCCCCCCCCCCCCCCCCCCCCCCCCC
>ML776650.1:174936-189994 GCA_009831015.1 Picea engelmannii | reverse complement strand
ATGGGATGGCTAGAAGTGACTTTCAGTGGCCAGGGAAGCCACAAGGAGAGATAAGGAGCTTTTCAAAGGTAAAAAGGTTAATTAATTAATTAAAGTAATTTAATTAATTAATTAAATATTAATAAAATGAAAGTCACTTTGGAAGGACAAGGTGAGCCAAAAGTATAAAGGAAAGGCAAGGGCCTCTTCTCATATTCATGTATGATCTTATTTTGATTTCTGACTTCTAGCTAGTGAGCCCAATATTGGGGGTTTTGAGGGTTTTGACATAACAAACCCTAGAGGATGATTCGGTGGTGAAAGATTCCACCTATCTTGTCCCAAGCTTGGTCTCGGAGATGCGATACTCTCCCACACCATTCTAGTTCCAAATCTACTCAGTTGCAGGAGGATTCTACATCAATTTCATGTGCAGATAGAGAGAGGGTGCACTAGTTGAGGGATTCCAGCAAGAGGGGCGCACCATCTTTGGAGAGAGAGATTCGTTGTAGGAGATTGGCAGGGCCGTTGAGGATTCTATCACTTGGGTTTTCATTGTAGGGCCTTGGACATCAAATCTGGTGCTTTCTGAGACAGTTTTATGGCTCAGATTATTTCTTGAGCAGTGGGGCGAATTGAAGAGAAGGAGGGCGTTTTTGAGATCCAGATCTAGTCCGTTTGGAGGGATTACACTTCAGATCTGACCCTGAGACTTTACCTAGTGACTTGCAGTGTCCCGATCTATATTTCTTGAGAGTTTCAGAGCATTTGGAGGCCTCCTTCAGCAGGGCCGAATTATCTAGGGTTTCAGTCATCCAGTGGGGCGCACCATTCAGTAGGGGGATTTCATATCTACAGAGATTGAGAGGGATCTTGGAGATTCGGTCACCTGGGTTGTTCTTACCATCACCCGAACTATCAGTTGGCATATTTATTAGGGTGATTGGACACTTTTGGCAGCAGGGCCGAGTTATTGAGGGTTTCAGCTTTCTATTGGAGGGTGGCATTCTTCAGCTGGAGAGTTTGGCATTCAGATCTGCTTATATTGATCTTCATTTCTTATTCAGCCTTTGGAGGCATCTTTTGTATTAGCGGGAGCATTTTGTAGCAGCTCTTATCTATTGTTTATCTTCTTGGCCATCTGTTGAGCATTCCAGATCGGCACCTTCATTGTAGCAGGTTTCTCTATTTTATGAATAAAGAAGAATTGAGATGTTTTGGCTTGTCTATCTTATTGCATATGGTTGAGGTATGTTCCATGGTTATCTCTTTCTGTTATTTGCTGCATACACACATATAAACACATCTAAAAGGTAGATCAGCAAAGTGTTTGACGAAATACCTCACTCAGAAAAAGTTTAAAAAAGACAACAAAACAGTGATGATCCTTGCATAATGGCTTCGGATCATTACAGAGTCAAACTCGGGACCAAGTTAATTTGGCTCAGAAACAGGGCCTACCAAAGTTTAACTTGGGGGTAGTTGAAATATTCGGTGATTTTTTCAACTATGATGATAATCTTGTTATGGTCAAGTATACAAACTTTTCCACCATATTCAACCTGATGTAAGTTCTACTGAAATGCTGATCTTTGATTACAGAGTATTCAGAGTCCATTACTCCACCCATCTATAACAGCTTATTCAACTTGCAAAAACAGGATAAATTATACCGAAGTAAGTGAAGTAAGCAGCAGAAGAAACCGTTTGTTTCTAAGCATGTTGCACAGTACTAAATGCACCTATCAGATTCGGCATATGTGTGCTGGAATTCTATTATATGTTTAGCATGGTCTACAGAGTTTTTCCCTTTTTCGAAAGTTGTTTTGAGAAAAACAGTCGAGGGCTGCATTTCATAACACAGACTTACTTTGGTTTAGGTGCCAGGGTTGAAGGGTATCTATTCCTCGAAAGTCGCCCAGAAGTTATTCTGGCCTCATCCCTTTTTGGCATACCACAGCAAGAATGAGACCCTGGGGGGGGCTTAATACTCAGTCACTAGTGAATTGTGTCCCGTTGGTTCCATACTTATATTTTAATTATATGATTTTGTATGTCCATCAGGCCACCAGCATCTTAAAATTATTTGTTAAAATTTATACTTTGCAAAGACTCAAGGGATCCGACAATACAAGTGGTAAGGATAAAGAGAACTCTAGTTTGTCGCCACCTTTACTGTGATATAAAAGAAAAAATAACAGATTCAGCTGTTACAACAGATCCCTCTTAAAAGCAGGGTGATAGCTAAGATATCCAAAATAGAGTCTGTACTAAATCCTGAAATTTCATCAATTCAAAACTTGTCCGTCTGTCCCGACATACTTGTCTGGCTTTTATACAAAATGGAATTTAAGTAAACGCATACATGAGATAGTGAAATTGCCCTAGTGAAAAAAGGGCCATTCTGGCCTGGCTCGCCTTTCTGAATCGACGCGTGAATGCAATAAAAATACAAAAAATTACCTGATCGGACGCTAAAGACACCAAAATTAAAATGGTGACCGCACATAATGCAAGCAGCACCCATATCCTCATCCCCACTACTCGTCGTGCAGCAGATCTGAATCTTCAATTGTATAACTTGTTTTTCTTCACAACATTGGACTCGCTGTGGTCGCAGTCAAGCATGTTCTGTTATATTATGTTGTTTTGTGTATTTTATTGAAAAGCTTCGCTTTTTCGCTGGCCGCGTAAGATCATCAGTCAACCGCTCTTGCTTGTGTTTTATTAGTTTATTGTACTTCTTTTGTCATTGTAAACGCCCTGGGCCTTATGGAATTTTAGCGTGGGTCCCGAGTGAGGAGAAGGGCAACCCAAGATTTTTACTATGAGACGTAATTAATGTTATTTATACTTTGGATTGCTCTTAAATAGACCTTAGATTATGGTCCATATGAAAAGCTTGTTTTTTTATTATATTATTTTTAAGTATAAAAATAAAAATAAATAATATTTGTTTTTTAATTTATAATATGCGAATCTGAAAGAAAAGCAAATTATGTAAAGGGATAGAGATTTGCACTTCCCACTATAACATTATATTATTTTATTGTCGTGATAGATTAATGAGTGTAATTGTATTTAATATAGTTCATTTGACTTCAAACTTATTAACAACTATTTATTTGGACATAGTTTATGATTAATTAGTGAAGTATTTACTCTTATATAAGAGAGGTTTAAGTTCAAACTTATTAACAACTATTTATTTGGAGATAGTTTATGATTAATTAGTGAAGTATTTACTCTTATATAAGAGAGGTTTAAGGTTCAAATCTCTCCTTATATTAAAGCAAGTATTTTCACATTAGTTAGTTAGAAATTTCTCATTTTGAGTTTACTTCATCAAACTCTCTTTAATCTTACTTAGTTTTGGCATATGTCATTTTGGGTCTACTGGATCAAAGTCTCATTAACCTTACTTAGTTTTGGCATGTATTGTGTATTACACATTTTCCATACCATGCCATGCATCTCCCACAACACACAAATCAAAGGGGATACTTCCCTAAAATTCCTATAGTATTACCCATGGACCATTGGTTATTGGTTCATATGAACAAACCAATTTGTCCAACAGCTAGTGCAACATTCTCCTACACCACTAGGGTATTACCAAATGTATTTAAGTTGCCTCTTAGGTGTTTATTAAAGGGTCAGAAATCTTACTTCTTACATGTCATTACTTTGTCAAGATTGGAATTGGAACTGTTATCCCCTATCCTAGGGATAACTAAGGGAATCATGTCTCGAGACCCACATGTCCTAGACATGGAGTGTCGAGAGTCGGATGACTTGAGCATGGCCTTGGAGGGCCCATCTTTTCTTCAGTGTAGCCCACCTATCAGCAGCAGCAGTGTCCATCCCACCAGCCTGGTACTGAAGTAGCATTAAGTATTTCTCCATGAGGTAATGAGTCTGGGTATCATGGTATATGTCACTCTGATTTTTAAAGTGCTTGAATATGTTGCACTGAATTCTCCTTCATTTCATAACGTTTGCTTGGAAATTATGCTCTTTAACTTGTTCATACCTAGGAGGGTGACATGATGTCCTAGTAAGTTGATTCCCCTTTAGGATGAGTTGCCACTGGGTGGGTTTGTGAAAGGTCATCGTCCATTCCCTCCATATTTACCACTTTTCATCATTGTTCCTCTCATCTTCCCCCACCTTAGTTCGGGCATTGGGTTTGCCACGCTAGGAAGGGTTGTACCTTGCCTAGTGGGAAGAAGGGGCTAAAGGCCTAGGGGGGTAAAGTAGTTGGGAAGAGTTAAAAGCCAAAATAAAACCTTTGAGATGCTTTGCCCAAAGATTCCCGAGAAAGTGATAAAAGGCTTCTCAGTAAGAAAAGGGCACCCATAAGATAAATCAAAACTCAAGGTACTAGTTGGTGGATGGGAGGTCTCACCATGAGTCGGCCTATTAGGTCGATGGGCATGTAGCGGTATGACACTACCATCTATTTGGTCACCAAACCAGGGTAGTGGCTCTTGGTGGCATGGCCAAGAGAAAGGGGGTCTCATCACGAGCCATCCTTCTCATTTCCGTGAAATGCTTGTGGGTAACACTGTCACCTCTAGTCACCACGCCAGGACAGTGTCCCCCAGCTTTTCTCTTGAAAAGAAAAAGGACCAAAAGCATTAAGACTAAGAATAAAAGGCATTGAATGGGATACGAAACAATGGCATCCATGATAAGGTGCAGCTCGCACTCTACAGAGGCACCCACAGGCAAGACCTACATTTCCCTGTTATCACTACACCCTCTACCCAAACATTTCCCCTATGCCACTTCACACACTTACATGACCTGGATTGGTTCTCACCTGGGAAACACCCCAAACTTAAGGAGGATTTGCCCGATAGGACATCTTGATACCTTCTCCAAACCTGACTTGTTAAACTGCATAACGTCTTTGAGAATTTGTCTGGGTAAAGGGGGGTTTGATGCACATGTTCGAATAATTTGATTATTAGATGTGATTAACATTGTTATGATCCCTATGACTTATGAGCCCATGGAGGGCGTACATGTTGTTGTTGCAGGACTTTGCCCAGTGGATAGGTACATATGGGGAAAGGATTAGGTCGGACCTCCATGGGGCTGAAAGCCCAGCAGATGGATGTTGTGACCCCACCCAAGGGCAGAGAGACACCAGAGGATTGCACCAGGAAGAAAGAAGGGTGATTCCCCCCAAGACATTCTGACAAGCCTAGACCCAAGGAGGTCTTGCCTTTCCACCAGGACGTTGACCCTTGAGGGCCCCTCACGTCATCATTTTGGCCCTAGATGTCATCCAGTCAGGGTTTGCATTTATGAGGGAGGTTTGGTGCTAGTTGGCACGTGTGGCAACATTTAGGGCCTTTTTTAGGCCAAACGTTTTGCATTTGAGGCCTAGCGTTCCACACTAAGGGCCTAACATCACTCTAGAAGAGCATGATGTCACCCTTAAAGATGAAATTAGGGTTTAATTGTTGTCATTTATGTTAAAAATCGATTTTAACATAATTTGGCCATGTTGGCCTTTTTATGACCTAATTGTAATTAAAGGTCATTGATATTGTATAAATAAGAGATAAAACTCTCATTTTTATTCATCATCACTCATCACACAAGTGGTGAAGTCTGAAATTTTAGGCGCACTTCTTGGAGGAGGCTAATTTTTGGTGTTTCTTGGCTATTTTCATTGTGGAAGATCTTCAACTAGGGTTTGAGCTTGATTATTCTTGGTGAAGTAAGTAGAAAATCTGCATTTCTTTATTGTGAATGAATGCTTATGGTGAATTTACTTGTTTCATATTAAAGATTATGAAATTGCTTGCTTGAAATCGTAGGAAAAAGATATAAGTTATTATCTTTTCCTCTATAATTTTCCAATTGTTTAAATTTCTCAAAGAGCACCTATTCAAGAGGTAGATACTAGAGCCCTACCATTGTACCACTCTAGTAACCCTACTTCATTGCCTATTGCATATTTTATTTCAAATTGTCTAAAGAAAAGAGAAATCGCTAGAGTCTAAGTTTCCTTACTTTCTAGCAATTATCTCTAGGACTTGGATGTTTGAGGCATTGGGTTATCAACACCTCTCTCATCTTCTCCATCTCCTTTGACTAGGTATTATCATTTTTGTTTCCCTGTAATATTTGTCGTTGTTATCATTGACTCCATTACCCTAGAAGGCACTAGTCTATTCACTACTAGTGATTGATTGATCAAACTACTTTCAAACTATCTTCTTTGGAACATCCACTAACTCCTACTAACCTTAGATTAGCCTAATTCACTAACCAACTTGTTGTTGTTGCAAAAGATTTCTACAGCCATCTAATAGCAGCAAACTGACCTCAAAAGTGACATATATTGCTAGCTAGACATTGCTAAATCTGCTTGTGACTATCTAATATAAATTTGCCTTGTCAAGAATACTATTTCTAGTCTTTTCTCAAGCATTTTGGAGCATAATTATTGTGGTTGTTACAAATTTATCATTGTTGTTGTAAATTGTTGTACTATTGCAATTTTATATCAGCTAGTATAATTTTTAAGAGCTCATTGTCGTATGAAGCATTAATATCATTTTGGTACTTGGAAAGTGCCCTTTTTCTATTTTGTTGTCTTGTTTTGGGTAGGTACACAATATTATTCATTTGCTTCATCTCCATAAGACATGAAAGAACCCTTTGAAATTGAGTGACCTGTGAGAGGGGGGGGGGACTTTCTTATACTTTGGGCTTAGCCATCTCAAACCCTCAAGTCACTGGGGATGTCTCCCTTGGGGTACATTGATATACTCCTAAATAGAAAGGGGTTTCCTATTAAGGTGGCAATGATAGGTCAACCCCTATTACGCCAATATTGTATCTACTTGCTTTGGGCTTTATGCAAGTATAGATTGTGCAATAACATTTTGGCGCCATTGTCAGGGAACACTGAGTCAATATTCCTCAACGACATTTTTTTCGGTAAGCCTTTCCCTCAAAGCATTTATCTTATGAAGCTTACCTAGCAACTCCACTGAGGGTGATTCCCTCGTTTCAATTTGATAATCCCTAGAAGGATTATCTGGTGACTCCACTAATGATTAAGCTAAACATGGCTTCTCAATGGGACCCAAGAAATTTTAAACCCTTAGATATGAGTGAAATTTTGGGTTACCCTTGACAAATGCCCCCGAAATATGAAAAATGGCTCCCTAGATTCACTGGTAGTGATGGGGTTAGAGACGACAATCACATGGATAATTTTTGGGCTTTCTTTCAACTCCACCCTATTAGTGATGATGTTGAGGTTTTGGCAATGAAACTTTTCTTTGCCACTCTTCATGGCAATGCTAGGAAATGGTATAACGATCTCCCTGATGCTAGCATCACATTTATGGACCAGCTAGAAGAAACCTTTCTCAAGAAATGGGGTATTAAATTGGAAGATATCCACATGCTACTAAAAAGACTAGAGTACATGAAACAAACTAAGAACGAGAATGTCAAGGAATTCCATACTACGTTTGAGAACTTGCTATGTCAGATTCCTAGAGACAAGTACCTCGTTTACCTCTATACCAATGCACTCTTAGTGCATTTAGGGTTCCTCCTCAATAAAAAGGGGCCAAAAACAATCAATGATGCTTATCACATGGCCATACAAATTGAGGTGAATATCTCTTTGTTCAAGAGAACACACATATTTTCTCCAGAAACCAAAGTTGATGACCCCAAGGGTATCCCATATACTCTTAGTCTGGAGAGATTAGTTTCCCTTGAGATCTTTGAAAGAAGGGAACAAGTCACCGACCAACAGGAGGTTGAGGAGCCAGATCCTAATGAGGGTTTCCAATCCCATGAGAAAAAGCAAGAATTTACTCATGCTTCTACCGAGGATAATGAAGACCTGTTTGAAGAGTGAGAGCCTGAAGATATTAGACACAATGATGAAGTATTAATGTGTGCTCCTCCCTCTTATGAAGCCATCCAATATCCTATTCCTCCTACACAAGAAGAAGAGGATGAGGTTAGTCACTTTCCTTTTAAAGTTTTTGATGATACCTTATTCTATGATTCAGAAGGGGAAGAAGAAAGGAAATCCTTGGACAAGATGGATCCTCCTTATTATAAAGTTGAAGATGTAGAGACAAATTGTAAGGACGAGACAATGATGCATGCTCTTCCATTTAATGAAGTTATCCAAATCCTCGAAGCTCCTGCACAGGAAGAAGTAAACACAGTAAGTTATTTCCCTTTCCAAGATTTTAATGATGCTTTATTTTATGATTTGGAAAGTGAAGAAGTGTCAGAGGAGCCCTTGGATGTTTTAAGCCCTTCATTTTATGATGAAAGTGATGATTGTCTTGATAATATTGATGAGTTCATACATGTCGGGAAACATAAATGGGATGTGATTGGATATGATGGGGATCCCATTTACGACACTGAGGGTCAATTCCAAAAGTTGCCTTTACAACTATCGTATGAGGTTACTACTAATTTTGACATTTGGCGATGAGGATATGATGTGGTTGCAGATGATTTCCAAGCACCAAAGGGTGACCTAGCTCTATGCTCTCATAATGATTTTCGGTCATACCTTGAGGATTTTGATGAGTATTCCTCTGAGCACTTGAATTAATTCCATGAAGAAGATTATCAACCACCACTGTGCTCAGTTCTTGATAAGGGTGAGGACATCGCTTTCCTCAAGCAGGGTACTTGTGACAAGGTTTTCCAGCCTCCATCGATTACTTTGCTTCGCTATGTCACTAAGCATGTTTTTGGAAAATATGTCCCTTGTCTTGAGTTTTCGCTGAGACAAATCTTACCTTTATAATCCAAGGGTAGGTTGAAAACGTTAAGAAGAAGTTTATTTTCTCGGTCTTTCAACCTTCCTTTAGGAAATTGTTAGTCATCCTTTAGGTTCCTGCTAGTCCCTTCCCAGACCTCATGATGTGATGATGTCCAAGGTAGCCAACCTTCTGGCTGTTTGAGTTAGTCTTTTGAGCCTTTGATTTTTCACGATCCCTTTCCGAGATGGATTGAGCACTCTTCTAGAAGTGTGACTTGGCATAATTTTGTCCCTCCCTCTCGCCTCCATGAGCTAGACTTTACGATTTCTTATGATATGATACGTGCTCTAACTCATGTTATTTTTGTGCTTGACTTATCGTTGTCTTGGTTTATGATGAAGCACAGAGGCAGGTATTATCATATATTTCTAGGATGGTTTCACTGGTCATTTGACTACACCTAGCATTCAACCAACATGTAAGTAGAGGTAAGTTAGGCATTTGCATCCATTGTATATACCATCTGCATATCATGATAATGTAGTGTAGTTTCATTTTGTAATCCTTCATTTTGTATATATGCATGCTTACTTTTATTCCACTATATTATATGTGAGTGAGGGGTGATATCACCACCCTAATGATTACTGATACATTTGTTGAGATCTAGCAGATACAGGTCATGCCAAAGATGTTGAGTTTCTCATGCTCTCTACAGTGAACACATGTCCCCAAGTTGGAGCTAGATGTTATCCCCTATCCTAGGGATAACTAAGGAGATCATGTCTTGAGGCCCATAAGTCCTAGATATGGAGTGTTGAGAGCTAGATGACTTGAGCATGGCCCTGGAGGGCCCATCTTTTCTTCAGTGCAGCCCACCTATCAACATCATCAGTGTCGATCCCACCAGCCTGGTCCTGAAGCAACAGTAAGTCTTGCTCCATGAGGTAATCAGTCTGGGTATCATGGTATGTGTCACTCTGATTTTTGAAGCACTTGAATATGTTCCACTGAATTCTCCTTCATTTCATAACGTTTGCTTGGAAATTATGCTCTTTAACTTGTTCATACTTGGGCAGGTGACATGATGTCCTCGTAAGTTGATTCCCCTTCAGGATGAGTTGCCACTGGGTGGGTCTGTGAGAGGTCATCCTACATTCCCTCCATACTTACCACTTTTCATCATTGTTCCGCTCATCTTCCCCCACCTTGGTTCAGGCATTGGGTTTGCCACACTAGGAAGGGTTGTACCTTGCCTTGTGGGAACAAGGGGCTAAAGGCCCAGGGGGTTAAAGTAGTTGGAAAGAGTTAAAATCCAAAATAAAACCTTTGATATGCTTCACCTAGGGATTCCCAAGAAAGCAATAAAGGATTCTTAGTAAGAAAAGGGGACCCATAAGATAAATCAAAACTCAAGGTACTAGTTGGTGGATGGGAGGTCTCATCATGAGCTGACCTATTAGGTCCATGGGCATGTAACGGTATGACACTACCATTTATCTGGTCACCAAACCGGGGTAGTGGCTCTTGGTGGCATGGCCAAGAGAAAGGGGGTCTCATCACGATCCAACCTCTCATTTCTGTGAAATGCTTGTGGATAACACTGTCACCTCTGGTCACCACGCTAGGACAGTGTCCCCTAGCTTTTCCCTTGAAAATAAAAAGGACCAAAAACAATAAGACTAAGAATAAAAGACATTGAATGCGATAGGAAATAATGGCATCCATGATAAGGTGTAGCTCGCCCTCTGCAGAGGCACCGACAGGCAAGACCTACATTTCCCTGTTATCACTGCACCCTTTGCCCAAACATTTCTCCTACACCACTTCACACACTTACATGACCTAGATTGGTTCTCACCTGGGAAACACCCAAAACTTAAGGAGGATTTTCCCGATAGGACATCCTAAGACATTCTCCAAACCCGACTTGCTAAATTGCATAACATCTTTCAGCATTTGTCTGGGTAAAGGGGGGTTTGATGCACATGTTCGAGTAATTTGATTATTAGATGTTATTGGCAATGTTATTATCCCTGTGACTTATGAGCCCATGGAGGGCGTACTTGTTGTTGTTGCAGGACTTTGCCGAGTGGACAGGTACATATGGGGAATGATTAGGTCAGACCTCCATGGGGCTGAAAGCCCAGCAAATAGATGTTGTGACGCCAACCAAGGGCAGAGAGACACCGGAGTATTGCACCAGGAAGAAAGAAGGGTGTTTCCCCCCGAGACACTGTGACATGCCTAGACCAAGGGGGGTCTTGCCTTTCCACTAGGACGTTGACCCTTGAGGGCCCCTCATGTCATCATTTTGGTCCTAGACGTCATCAAGTCAGGGTTTGCATTTATGAGGGTGGTTTGATGCTAGTTGGCACATGTGGCAGCATTTAGGGCCTTTTTTAGGCCAAACGTTTTGCATTTGAGGCCTAGCGTTCCACCGTAAGGGCCTAACCTCACCCTAGAAAGGCACGACGTCACCCTTGAAGATGAAATTAGGGTTTAATTGTTGTCATTTATGTAAAAACTAGATTTTAATGTAATTTGGCCATGTCGGCCTTTTTATGACCTAATTGTAATTAAAGGTCATTGATATTGTATAAATAAGAGATAAAGCTCTATTTTTTATTCATCGCCACTTATCACACAAGTGGTGAAGTCTGAAATTTGCACCCTCTTTAGGGTTGTTGGCTGAAAGTTTAGGTTGACTTCTTGGAGGAGGCTAATGTTTGGTGTTTCTTGGCTATTTTCATGGTGGAAGATCTTCAACTAGGGTTTGAGCTTGATTATTCTTGGTGAAATAAGTAGAAAATATGCATTTCTTTATTGTGAATGAATGCTTGTGGTGAATTTACTTGTTTCGTATTAAAGATTATGAAATTGCTTGCTTGAAATCCTAGGAGAAAGACATAAGTTATTATCTTTTTCTCTATAATTTTCCACTTGTTTAAATTTCTCAAAGAGCACCTATTCAAGAGGTAGATACTAGAGCCCTACCATTGTACCACTCTAGTAACCCTACTTCATTGCCTATTGCATATTTTATTTCAAATTGTCGAAGGAAAAGAGAAATTGCTAGGGCCTAAGTTTCCTTACTTTCTAGCAATTATCTCTGTGACTTGGATGTTTGAGGCCTTGGGTTACCAACACCTCTCTCATCTTCTCCATCCCCTTTGACTAAGTATTATCATTGTTATTTTCCTCTAAGAGTTGTTGTTGTTATCATTGACTCCATTACCCTAGAAGGCACTAGTGTATTCACTACTAGTGATTGATTGATCAAACTAATTTCCAACTATCTTCTTTGGAACATCCACTAACTCCTACTAACCTTAGATTAGCCTAATTCACTAACCAACTTGTTGTTGTTGCAAAATATTGTTACAACCATCTACCAACAACAAACTGACCTCAAAAGGGACATATATTGCTAGCTAGACATTGTTAAATCTGTTTGTGACTATCTAAAATCAATTTGCCTAGTCAAAGCTACTATTTATAGTCTTTTCTCGAGCATTTTGGAGCATAATTATTGTGGTTGTTACAAATTTATCATTGTTGTTGTAAATTGTTGTAATGCTGCAATTTTATATCAGCTAGTATAATTTTTAAGAGTTCATTGTCTTATGAAGCATTAATATCATTTTGGTACTTGGAAAGTGCCCTTTTTCTATTTTGTTGTCTTGTTTTGGGCAGGTACACAATATTATTCATTTGCTTCATCTCCATAAGACATAAAAGAACCCTTTGAAATTAAGTGACCTATGAGAGTGGGGGGGGAGTTTCTTATACTTTGGGCTTAGCCTTCTTAAACCCTCAAGTCACTGGGGATGTCTCCCTTGGGGTACATTGATATACTCCTAAATAGAAAAGGGTTTCCTATTAAGGTGATAGTGATAGGTCAACTCTTGTTATGCCAATATTGTATCTACTTGCTTTGGGCTTTAGGCAAGTACATATTGTGTGATAACAATTTGGCGCCATTATCGGGGAACACTGAGTCAATATTCCTCAACGACACTTTTTTTTGTAAGCCTTTCCCTCAAATCCTTTATCTTATGAAGCTTACCTAGCAACTCCACTGAGGGTGATTCCCTATTTTCCATTTGATAATCCCTACAAGGATTATCTGGCGAATCCACTAATGATTAAGTTAAACATCGCTTCTCAATGGGACCCAGGAAATTTAAAACCCTTAGACATGAGTGAAATTTCAGGTTACTTTCGACAAATGCCCCCGAAATATGAAAAATGGCTCTCTAGATTCATGGGTAGTGATGGGGTTAGAGCCGACAATCACATGAATAATTTTTGGGATTTCTTTCAACTCCACCCTACCAGTGATGATGTTGAGGATTTGGCAATGAAACTTTTCTCTGCCACTCTTCATGGCAATGCTAGGAAATGGTATGACGATCTCCCTGATGCTAGCATCACATCTATGGACCAGCTAGAAGAAACCTTTCTCGAGAAATGGGGTATTAAATTGGAAGATATCCACATGCTACTAAAAAGACTGGAGTACATGAAACAAACTAAGAACAAGACTGTCAAGGAATTCCATACTAGGTTTGAGAAATTGCTATGTCAGATTTCTAGAAGCCATCGTCCTAGAGACAAGTACCTCGTTTACCTCTATACCAATGCACTCTTAGTGCATTTAGGGTTCCTCCTCAATAAAAAGGGAAAAAAAAATCAATGATGCCTATCACATGGCCATACAAATCAAGGTGAATATCTTTTTGCTCAAGAGAACACACATCTTTTCTCCAGAAACCAAAGCTGATGACCCCAAAGGTATCCTAGATACTCTTAGTCTTGAGAGATTAGTTTCCCTTGAGATCTTTGAAAGAAAAGAAGAAATGCAGTTAGGGATCGGCTTTACAAATGAAAAATACACTTAATAAAGTTGGATTATCAAAGACTAGGATGAAAAGAGGGGAAATGCTTCAAAAAGAGATGCACTCACAAAATAGCAGGGGAATGACAGATAGATAGTGTCAATACTTTGTTTTTACAGCTAAAAATCTTCAAAACATATTATCTTTTTTCCCTTATATCTCTCCTTTTTGGCACGTTCTCCATCCATCCTGGCCTAATAAATACAATCCAAGGCTTAATTAGGTAAATTTCTATTTTATTTATTTTTTGTTAAAAATCAACATATTAGAATAGTTCAAATTCAGATCTTATCACTCACTAGTAAATTTGGGTCGTTTTTTGATAGCACTTTCGACGTAATGCTGACGTACGGTTATTGGGATCTCGACAAAACCTACCCCCCCAAACGTTGATTCTGGTACCGTCTCACTTATGACAGATACCTTGGTCGTCTCACTTCCAACGCCTTTGATGGACACGTCTCATCAAAGGCCTAATTCTACAGTGTCGTAAATGGTCGTCTCACTTCCAACGTTTTCGTTCGTCGGAAGTGAGACGAATGAGTGCAACTATTGTTTGACTAATTTTCAGTATCGGCCATGTTTCATTCATCGGAAGTCGGACGATATAGAAACCATTCATTGATGAAGAATCAATATCAACCATGTTTTATTCATTGAAAGTGCGATGAACTAGAAACTATCCGTTGATGAAGTTTCTATATCGACCACGTTTCATTCGTCGGAAGTGAGACGATATAGAAACTATATTCGTCGGAAGTGAGACGACATAGAATCTATTCATTGACGAATTTTCTATATCGGCCATGTTTTAGTTCATCGGAAGTGAAACGAGGGGGTGTTAGAAGACCGACACACTATAAATGTTTTTAAAAATATGTAAATTCGTCATGGACACACAAAAATGTTGCACTAGCAACCTGTAGAGAAGTTGCAAGAAGAGTTGGCAGCCAAGGAGGAGTTGTTATCGTATAGACAAAATATTGAGCTTACATGTTTCAATTGGAGTTGTTATCGTACATACAAAATATTGAGCTTACATGTTTCAATTGGCAAAATTTCGTAGAACTTCCTACAACTATAGATTCTGAAGAAAAAAAAACACCTAAAATACTAATTACTAAAAAAGACATAGAACTTAGCAGAATATGTGTCCATTGGTGGCCTCTTCTAGGCCTACATTTGATGAAGCAAAATCCCAATTTATGATTTCCATGTCCTCGACCAGCTGGTGTTGTTGGATTACTGCGAGGGGGGCTGAATCAGTAATAGAGCAATTTAATCCCTTTTAACCATATAATCCAAGTGTTATATCAATGAAGCATTATTATCCAATAACTGCAGAGTAAATAAGCAATGAACAAATGAACAATCATACACATACACAGTACACCAGTGTTT
>ML776650.1:152933-166320 GCA_009831015.1 Picea engelmannii | reverse complement strand
CCCATCAAACAAACTTGGGTCCATTACCCAAACCTGGGGTCTCCAACTTCTCATGGCCATAACTCTCTAACCGTGAGGAATTATGTGATGTTCCACATACCACCGGAAATGACATGACAATAACTATCCATCTAGGATATTTTCCCTAACAAATTCACTTTCCTTCATCTCATTATTCCATTATTAAGCATGGGTTCTCTTACTCCACAAAGCGTCTTCCCGTGAGGGCTTTCACCATAAGGGGACCACTTTGGAGTTCATCCATATTTACTTCTTATCAACCATGACAAAACAATAATGAGTCATATTTACATCAAACACTATTGGGTCCATTACCCAAAACTTTGTGCTACGGGTCTTTCTTCAAGGGTTGACATCAATGACAACCAACCTTAATCAACAGGTGCATGGTATCCTCTTCCTTTAACCCCCCTTGGGCTGAGTTCACTGACATTCGTTGGTTGACTTTTCTATATCATAAACACAGGAGGTTTACTTTTCTTCTAGCTACTTCTTTGATATATACATATTTGTTGTAGTGGATCTTCTAATAAGTAATTTGCAGGTGATTTAGAGACTTTGCAACAAAAATCTTATGTTGGTTGGACACATTACAAATTTGAGGGGAATACATCCATGTACATATTTATGTCATATTTGTTTTTGACAGTGAGTAAACCTTTGTTTTTGTGGCATTGATTTCTTTTATGCCTACTTGGCGAGGTTGAATTCCTCATTGCACTTAATAAAATATGTTGATTCTTCCTTTTGGGCCCTCTTCTTATACTGCACATATTATATGCTCATAAAAGTGAATTCACAACTGCCCAACTGTTGGACACGCCGACCACACTGAGTGGGGGGGGGTGAATCAATGTAGGGATCTTTTTAAAACTTCCCCTTCACAAAACTCCTTAGTTAGCAATCACCATTTATTCATTACTTATTGATGTCATTTATAACCATTTAAATGTGAACATACATTAGAAACATATACTAACAACATATATCATCAATAAGTCATCACCACAAGGAACACAAAGAACACAAGATGTATGTACAATTTTCTTTTTAATACAGACTGCAATCCTTGGGTTATCAACAACAACTGAATAGAGTTACAACTCCACAAGATAAACAACTCTACAATGCAATACTCAGCTTACACAACTCAGCACCAACCGAGAAGAGGAATCAATCCACAACATATAATAATCTGTCAAAAGGTACGCGACCTGTCAGTAGTGCAGCACGCGTATGTACGCGCCCTACCAGTAGTACAACTCGCGTATGCATGCGGCCTGTCTATACTACAACCTACGTATTCCTTCTGAACATTTAGGGTTTTCTCTCCATGAAAAACTCAGATCCCGTGCAACCTTCTGTCACATCCACTTATGCCTTTCACTGTCCAATATGTACCATAACCAATCACAACACATCCATGCTCTCCAACAACTTATACTCATGCTCCTCAACCATACAATAGGATGCTACTCAAATATAAGTAACCAATATACTATGGCAACCATATCAGTACTGAAACATAAGAGTGTTGCTCACTCCATCAATCAACAAAAACCAAATCACAACAGCCATACTAAGAATGCTTTAAGCATTCACCATACAATATGCAAGAGTATCCATCAAGACAACTATGTAACCATACCAGAGTTTCTATGGCAGATCTGAGCCCATGGAATGAAGATCTAGAACTTCTTCAGATTTTAAGAACCTAGCACCAACTTACAATCATGTCTCCACGACTTCATCTACTATACACGCTCTGTCCTCCATCCCGCGTGTGTACGCACTCTGGCTCACTGCAACCCGCGTATGTACGCTCTCTGGCCCATTGTTGCTCGCGTACTCCTTCATAAACTAGGGTTTCTGAACTTCTGAAACTTTCGTTTTCAAGATCTCAGACTTACGAAAACTTTGATGCATCCATGAGATCCTCCAACCACTCTCTCTCTCTCATAATAGATCTTCAAGATATGCTCAAGAGATAATATTTACAAGAGACCCTTGCTTCTTATTTATACTCTCCAAGTAGCTTCCTTAGAAGCATCTTCTAGGCCACTTTGTCCACATAGCCACTTTGTCCACATAGTCACCTATGTCCAACTTCTCCCAATTTTCCACTTGTCCATGTATCCAATAGCCACTTGACCACTTGACCCATTTTCCTCATTTCAGGGTTAACCTTCTTATAACCACTTTCCATAATTAGAAAGTTCTCCATTTACTTTATTATTTAAATAATCCACTTTGACTTTGTCACTTCACTTTATTATTTAAATAATCCCCTTTGACTTTATCACTTCACTTTTAAATAATTTCTTCTTTGCAAGCACTTTGACTTCTTTGACCTTTTGGGGCTTCAAGCCAACATATGAGGGTCCTCCAACTTCGTAAGGCCATAAATCTCAAACCGTGAGGAGTTATGCGACGTTCCACATACCACCGGAAATGGCATGACAAACACTATCTATCTAGGATAGTTACATTGACAAATTCACTGATCTTCATCTCATTATTCCACAATTAAGCATGGGTTCCCTAACCATACTTCTAGGATAACTCAACCACAAAGCGTCTTCCTGTGAGGGCTTTCACCATAAGGGGACCACTTTGGAGTTCATCCATTTGTACTTCCCATCAACCATGACAAGACACTTAACTACAAAGCGTCTTCCCGTGAGGGATTTCACCATAAGGGGACCACTTTGGAGTTCATCCATTTTTACTCCTTATCAAGACAGTAATGAGTCATCTTTACATCAATCCAACTATGCACCACATCGATCCATCTTCATCTATGCATCATATATTAGTGAAAACTCATTGATACATATTCATCTGTGCATGACATCATATGACTTATGATTTCACTTGACATCAATCCATTCACATCAAGGATAATACATATTACATTAGTATGCTATGACAAGACATTGTTCCTTTGACATCAATCCTTTGAAATCAATCCTTTGGCATCAATGACAACATGATCCAACACCAACATCCTCCTTGTGAGCTTATATGAGTGATAGTTCTACTAATGCAACTAATTGCAGGTTGTTGTAGTATGTATCTTAACCAACAACCCATTCAAGGGATGATGATATGTCCTTCAACTTGATTCTCTCTCACTCTGTTTGCTTGCACTAACATTGTTTATAGCTAGGATATCCTCTCCTATATTGAAAGCGCTAATACCTTCAGGACCTCTCCCCTACAATACAATCATTCTCTTTCAGATCTTATTGGGGTCATGACCTATTCTACAGGCCTAAGCATGATCCATATTCTTATGTTGAATATCTCATTTTTGGCATTAAGTTTAGCTCTAGGGCATCTGAAGTAAAAGATGGTGGCTTAAGGGCTTCAAAAATGGAAAGATAGTAGCAAACTGACATCCAGAAAGAAAGGCTATTGCTTGAAACTTGTGGGGGGCGTACAACAAACTGCAAACACCTGGTAGATGAGGCAGTGAATTTGAGATACCAGACTATCAGAAAATAAGAGACACTTCCACAATAAACCTAACAGAGGAGAAGAATAATTTTATCAAGAATGTAAATGACAAGGCAATCACACAGTACATAGATATTTTACCTTGGAAACCCAAACCAGGAAAACCAACATTCCTTGAGCGTTCTGCTCTCTTGTTGTCTTATTCAATCTGAATAAAATGTTACATGTCTAACTTTGGTCCACACCTAAGACACAATCGACATCATACCCTCTTTCCTGCGCAAGAACAACACTGTAGCCAATCCAACTTACATATACATGGCCAAGAACCTACAATTTACTCATTATCTCATTAGCCTTTACGTCCTTACAACACACCTCTTTATAAGCTTTACAACAGGAAAAACCCTAAAGAATTGGCACCCAAAAACGATTACAAATCCATGCATATCATTGGCTACAAATCTCACAAATCTCGGGTTTCTGTTACAATCGACTCCAAGTTGTATTACCAATCGACCTTCATTCAGTCTTCAATCGGTCACCACACGTCCGCATGTCGACCTCTTGTTGGTTGACCTCTTTGACTTGTTGTCGATGCCTTTACCATGTCGAACTATCTCGACCTTCAAATTCAACTTTACCCGGTCCACTAACCTCAACCTTCGACTTGTTGTCGATCTACCTCGACTTCGACCTTCAGTTGATTTACCTCAACTAGACTTTCACTACAAAGAATATAACAACCCAACATTCTCCCACTTGTTGTCTTCTTTGCTGAAACAAGAGATTCTTGAACTTTCGTTTACAGACCTAGGGTAGAGATTCCTGAACTTTCTCCCACTTATATAAGTATTTACTCTTATATAAGAGAGGTTTAAGGTTCAAATCTCTTCTTATATTAAAGTAAGTATTTGTACATTATTTAGTTAGAAATTCCTCATTTTGGGTCTACTTCATCAAACTCTCCTTAACCTTACTTAGTTTTGGGATATGTCATTTTGGGTCTACTTGATCAAACTCTCATTAACCTTACTTAGTTTTGGTATATATTTGGTATCACTGATTTTCCATACCATGCCACACGTCTCCCACAACACACAAATCAAAGGGGATGCTTTCCTAGAATTCCTATAGTATACCCATGGACCATGTGGTTCCCTAGTCAATACTCGTAGATTGGTTCATATGAACAAACCAACTTATCCAACATCCAGTGCAACATTCTCCTACACCACCAAAGTGTTACCAAATGTATTTAAGTCGCCTCTTAGGTGTTTATTAAAGGGTCATAAATCTTACTTTTTGCATGCCATTACTTTATCATGATTAGAATTGGAACTATGGTCTAGATCTCTTTCTCTCATCCCTCTCGCACTGGGACTACTTGAATATATTGTCTCCTCAACCCTCCAACCACTAGAGGATTTCCTCTTCCTTGGATTAATCTTCTCTCATTGGATCGATTGGTCACTCTTGGGTGTCTTCAACCTTGTCCCATCCTCACATCTTTGTCTTCCAACATCACCAACTCAAGGGAGGTTCTAGCATAGCTTGTGAGTGATGAAGGTACCTTCTAACCGAGGACACTTGGGTCACCATATATGCACTTAGGATTTTTTTATTTAATGTATGATCAATTGCTTATGTTAGTTTTATTTCATTGCATATATGTGGAGATAGTATACCCAAGTCCATTTTGCAAGGAGATTACAACTTATTAAAGTAGATTAAGTAGGTGTTGATCTCTTTTCTTATTAGAGACAAGAGTGAACCTCCTAGGGTCTTCTTGAAACACTTATCAAAATCCCCTCTACATTTTTACAGAGGTGGTACTCCTATTTCTCACTCCAATATTCAATATACTTGTTCAAAACATAGATTCATACATTCATAACATCAACACCTGTGAGTGGACCAGGTGATAAAATAATTGAACATATAATAAATGAATTATGGTAGAAAGATAATAATCTCGCATGCACTAACATAACAATTACATCCATACCATCACATCCATTAATGCAGGTATTGAGAAAAAGATTTTGAAGCAAGACTCATAGATAGAATATAAGACAGATGGCCCATAAATCAGAAAGCTTTAAATGATTTCATTCATTTAAAATCATAATATTCATAGGAGAAACACACATGAGATCTCATTGACTTATAAAAAGTATGAAACCACAAATGTTATGAACTCATGGAATATCTCTCTGCGAGAGTAAAAAATAATTAATCATAGAAGTTCAAGTTCGAATAAAGTGCTTGCCTATCGCAAAACACAATGTTCCCGATACTTAAATGATTAAAGGAAATGCATTTGTCCAAATGGACTGGAATGGGGCTCCTATGGACCAACTAAAATACTATCGATAACCTGGAAGAAAAGAAGAAATGCAGTCAGGGATCGACTTTACAAATGAAAAATACACTTAATAAAGTTGGATTATCGAAGACTGGGACGAAAAGAGGGGAAATGCTTCAAAAAGAGACGCACTCACAAAATAACAGAGGAATGGCAGATAGATGGTGTTAGTACTTTGTTTTGCCAGTTAAAAAGCTTCTAAACTTGTGATATTTTTTCCCTTATATCTCTCCTTTTTGGCACGTTCTCCATCCATCCTAGCCTAATAAAGACAATCCAAGGCTTAATTAGGTAAATTTCTATTTTATTTTTTATTGTTAAAAGTCAACATATTAGAATAGTTCAAATTCATATTTTATCTGTAATTACATGAAAAATTCAGTTCTTGTAATTAATCATTCATCGAGATATGTGTTGGTCAAGATGGAAGAAACAAGCACATGGGTTTTGTTCCTTGCCTTCATGTCATGGTATGTGTCCTCCTGGATGTGTGAAAACAAACCAGAAACCTACTAGTCCATGCTGAGTCAACCCAGGCACCAATAGATAGTTTTTACAGCATAAAAATCAACATTCCAAATTAGTTCATAAGTTCGTGGGATCCTCACCAAATCAAGGTCAAATCAACACATTTATGATCTAATCAGTTATGACATTACTCCATGAGAGTATTCTTAGACATAGTTGTTGCATTCCACTTTCTATAAATAAGCTAAACTATGAAGCTTGAGGGGGACTCAAATTGCAAAACTTCTTAACTCGGTTTGTAAATGATCTTATGCATAATAGAAAGGCTTTGATTTTCTTCAAATAGTGTTCTTCTTCTTCTTTGCATGAGCCAAGCCTAGAGGGAGCCCTTGCTTTGGTCCATGTCATTGTTGTACATTGTTGTGCATAAGCTTTGATTTTTACATCTTCTTCCCTTGGTAACTTGTTTTACTCTTTTGTTTATATAACAACACTCTAATTTCTAGTTCAGTTTTTACTTTAGTTTCCACTTGTGATTTATAGTTGATTTAAATGTTAGATAATTGATTTAGCCTTCTTCCAATCTATAACGTTCATAAAGTCGAACAAAGTAGTGTTGCAAAGAGCCAACAACCGTTGTGGCAATTTCACTTTGCAGTCTATTTTTCTACCAGTGGGACTATGATCAACTTAGATTGAAGAAGTTAGATTTTATTTCGAACTCCTTGCATTTGAATGAGTGATAGACCTCCTTACAATCTACAATTTTCACAAATCCAACAAAGTACTATTGCAAAGAGCCAACAACCATTGTGGCAATTTTCATTATGCAATCTGAATTTCTACTAGTGAGGTTGTGATATTTAAAAGATTGAAAGTGTTAGATTTTAATCTATAGTCTTTTCATTATGCATGTGTGTGTTAAAACATCATTTCCAACCTTTAACTTCACAAAGTTGATGGAGTATTGTTACAAGGGCCTTCTCTTGAAGAGACAATTTCACTTTGTAACATGTTTTTCTACCAGTGGAACTATGACAAACTAAGGTTGAAGGAATTAGACCTTGCTCAAGTTTTGTAGATCAAGAAAGATTACACTTTCTAGATTTTATTGAGTAGCTCATGATTATTTTCAAGTATGGACTTCTTTCTTAAAGGATTGTAGAACAAATTTTGAAGTTAATTCCCTCACATACAGTGATTTTTCCTCGCAAGTTTACCAATCCTGGATTGACATGATAAGTGTCCCATTTCTACAAATAAAATAGGTTGACATTTTTGGCGCCGTTATTGGGGAGGCACTGAAGGAATTGGTTTTGAAATATTTTAGTTTTTCACTAAAAATACAAAATATATAAAAAATCCTTTTTGTTTGTTCACACATTTAAGACCAGGAGGAGTGAAAAAGGTAAGATAAGAGGTACGAACCTACACAACCACTTTTGTGAGTCTTCACTAGAACTAGTCATGTGTCATTTGCATGAATAGATCAACTAGTCCTAGATATAGTAAGTGTAGGTTTGTTAAATCATAAAAAGAAGTTGTTCCAAAAGAATTAAAAATCTTAGAAAAATCAAAACCCCCCACAAAACCACCTACTAAATCATCTTCAAAACCACCTACTAATCCATATACTAAACCACCTACTGCATCATCTTCACAACCATCTACTAAGTCATCTATCAAACCACCCATCAAAACATCCACAAAACCCCCCATTACTAACTTGCTTGCAGGTGCTAAGAAGGATACATGGAAATGGATTGTTGTAGAGAACTCAAAACAAACACAAACAAAAGATATTGTTGAGAAATTTGAACATCCAGAAGAAACACCAAAAGGTTGGAGTAAACAATTTTGGATCTTTTGGGAAAATAAGACGGTTGATGAAGAATCTCGTATTGGAGGAGGAAGAGTAGCAGGAGGTGGGGGAGAAAGGGAGAGAATACCAAGAATACCATGTGTAGGAGGAAAAGGACAAGGTGAAAGAGGTCCAAGAGGTGGAGAAAGAGAAAGAATACTAGAAGGAAGATGAGAATGAGAAACAGGTCTGAATGATGTAGGAGATGAGTAAGAAGAAGTTACTTTCAGTTTTCCTATCTTAGATGTACCTATAGAATTCAGAAATGGGCTAACGATGAAAAACATTCCACCTTCAGTTCTTCCTAACTTTCATGGTATGGCCTCTGAAGACCCTGATGCATTTCTATTTGAATTTGATATTTAATGTCACACAAATGGATATACTGATGATGCTCATAAGCTTTGTTTGTTTCCTACCACTTTGAAGAAAATTGCTTTAAAATGGTTTATGGGACTAGGAGAAAATACTATTAGGCATTGGGACACCATGAGAAGAATTTTTCTTAAGAAATATCAAGCTTATTGCAGACCTCGTGATTCCGAAGAAGACATTTTTAGGATGGCATAGCAAGAGGATGAGAACTTAGAGAACTATCTGGGGAGATTTTAGTACAATTTGCAAAAATGAAAACATAGTTCTTTAAATTTTGATATTATTCGTACTATATTTTTAAAAGGCATTCGTGACGAATATCTTGATATTCTTAATCTCATGGGATATAGTGATATTTCATCTGTACCATTTGAACAAATTGTTGAAATGTGCAAGAAGTATTCCAAGGGTATAGCTAAGGTTGGAAAAGGACAAAGAGATGCTCTTTCCAAAGTCACCAAATCAACTACAAGGAGTATAACAATGGCAGAACTAGGCAATTTGTTGGAAATTTTTAAGATTGGTCTTTTGAGTACATCAGGTTCTCAAATTGATACGTTAAAAGCTAAAAAGAAACAAGAAGAGAGAAATGAAGCTTTAGTAGTTTTTTCCCATCAATGTAGGAAAAAGCATCCACAAAGAGAATGGCCATTAGATAGTATTCAAGTTTGTGGCATTTGTGCAGAAAATCATTCAATGGAAAATTGTCCATCATTGCCAGGAATCAAATCATTTTTTGAAGGTGAAAGTGCAGTAACATAATCTCTTTACTATGCTGCACCAAGAAGACCATGACAACCACGCACACCAGGTATGTCTCAAGATCATGTTCAACAATTTCCTTCTTATTCTAATCCAAATTATATACAAACTACATGGAATGTCCCTATGCCTTGGCAGGCATGTTCTCCTCAGCAGGTCCAAAACCAATCTCATCAATGGGGTTGATGAGGACCCAATTATGGAAACCAACCTCCCTATAATCCTCAACAATTATATCATCCATATCAACAACAATCTTTTTCATTTGAACAACAATATTATCCTTTTCAGCAACAACCATACCTGCAACAACAACAAATTCCATCCACTCAATATCCACAACTAACCCAATAACCATATTCCACACCTCCTCCGCCACAAATTACTCTACCACAACAACTAAAACTACCTTCTAACTAACTATCACCCACACCAACACAATTACCATCACAATCAGTGACTAATCCTAATAATAAAGTGGAAATACCTACTTATAATGTTGAATAAGGAACACTACCCACTTATGCAAATGTTTTTGTACATGATATCCACTTAAGGTCTGGTAAAACACTTCAAAAGAAGCCCCAATAGTTATAGAAGAAAAATAAAAGGAAGAAATTCCTAATAAAAGTGTCACTACAATTGCACACAAATCGATTGAAACTCAGAAGGATCAATCACCATTAACGAAAACACCTCCTTTTCCAGAGAGGTTGTACTTGGAAAAATCTATAACTTCTTCTGAGTATGATTTCTTAAACGAATTAAAGAATATTTTTGTTAATATTCTCTTGTTGGAGGCGATAAATAAGAAGGTGTATACTTCTGGGGTGGAACAGGCATGTGGGGAATGAGGGTCTGTGGGCAGTGAGCGTGAGTGGTTCTTGGAAGAGAATTCCTTCCTCGTGACTATGTGTTTTCCCTGTAACCTCAGTCTAACCTAGGATTCCTTGCCTTGGGGTGGAGCTTAGTCCCAGCTCGGGGGTGACCTACTGCTGAGCTGATGAGCAGTGTGGTCTAAGGCTGGGAGGTTCGTGGAAGGCCTGCACCTGGTTGGTGGAATTACCTTAGTTTCAAGATAAGTATCAGCTTATGTTAAATGTTATGTTTTGCATGCCTGTGATGCATATATTTTATCATGTATTATGTTGTGCAGATGAATTATGGTTAAGGCCATTCTTAAAATTATGATAGCAATGATGTATATGACTTACTTTGAGTTTAAATGTGTTTCATTTGCTTAAATGCATGTTGTTTTATAATCCAGAGTGGGTGTTATATTTCCGCGAAGTTTGTTAACCGAAAAAGTGGTGTTACAGTTTGGTATCAGAGCCAAGGTTTCAACACTGAACCTAGATGGGCCAGTTGAGTGGTCTTTGGACCGAGGGTGTGAGGAGAAATTGTGTCTGGAGGACCAATTTCGAACCCTGGTAAACTCAGGAAGTATAGCAGTGTGTGAAACCGCAACCGGTGTGGTCTATGGCCACAGGGAGAGAGGACTCCACACCAACAGTGCTGGAGCCTTAGGAGTTGTTCGAAAGGGAAGGTGAACCCTTGTGACTGTCGGATATGGAAAATGTGCGCAGGGATTAAAATCCCTTTTGAAATGCACAAGAGTGTGGGAATCGTGATTCGCAAAATCCTGAAAACCCGAAAAAACCATGGTAGATCTGGGAGGAAGGCTCGACCGTTAGATCTGGGAGGAAGGCTCGACCGTTAGATCTGGCGAAGTCGCACTCGAGTTAGTCACGAAACCTCTCAGATTTCGCAAAGTCGGGAGATGGGAAGTGAGGGAGGTGAATACCTCCAAAAACCCGAAATCCAGAAACGATCTACACCGTAGATCGTAGGAAGGGAGTTGACCGTCCGATTCCGTGGAGGAGTAAACCGTAATTTTGGGATTTCGGCAAATGGAAGTTCAAGATGTGGGGTGCATGAATTCTCGATGCCCGAAAACCCCGAAACGCCAAAAAGATCTGCGTCGTAGATCTGAGAGGGGACCTAACCGTTGGATTTTGCTTGGAATGGATGTGGGCGCATGAATGTGTACGACGTGCCAGTGAGTCGAGAATACAGGCGAGAGTGGTGGGACCTGAAGACATCACCGAAGGTGACGTGGACCCTCCTGAATGTACCACGTGCCACGGTGGTGAAGGGCGACAACTGTGTTGTGGGCCCGGAGAATAAATTAATTTGCGATTTCAGAATTCGCAAAGGAGGATCACGAAGGCTCAACACTCCAACTCACGAAGTCGCGAGTTGGCGAAGAAGTGCTAGCACTTAGCCCTAGCCTACGGTCATGTGTAGCAGGCACTAGCGAGGAGGGAGCCATACCCGTATCGCATCTTGAGTATCGACGTTTGGAGGGAATGAGTCGAGGGTCTTCGACTCACGAACTTGCGAGATCGCGAGTTGCGAAAGGGTGACTTTGGTTACGAAGATTTAACTGTTGGATCTTCGTGGACCGAGATTCCGAAGTCCCAGAATTTGCAGAGCCGGATAGAGCTCAGAAAACTTTGTGAAGTCAAAACGTTTTTTTTTTCTTATTCACGTTGGCTTATGAATGTTGTAAGTTTTCTTGAAGGGTTAAGGCCTAACAAACTTTGGTTGGTTGCATGTCGTGTGTGCAGAGTTCAACGAGTGTCAGGACAACCGAAAACTGACGTCGAGTATGGAATTGAAAGAGGTGTAGATTGCCTCTGAAACAGAGGACGAAAGGGTAGGAAGGAATGCCAACCTGGGAGTCGAAGGAACAAACTCTAATGGGCATGGAAAAGATATGGTTAAGGAAGAACATATGATGAAACTCATTGAAAGATTGCAAAAAGATGCCCAGGCTCGCCTAGTTGATAGCCGAAAGCTCATGAAAATCAGGGATCGGCAGGGTGAATTCAACTTTAAAATGTTGAAGAGCCTGGAAAGAATAGAAAAGAAATTGGAAAAAGAGAGTGACACAAGTAGATCAAGAAGTGTCAGAACCCCTGAGAGGAGAAGAAGATTGAGGAGTGGTAGCAAACATTACCGTCTCTCCCCAAAGCATTCTGGCAAGGAGACACACAGTAGTTCAAGCCCGTCCCCTACCAGAAAACACCGAAAATCTGGAAGGAATGAATTGAAAGGGGAAATCAACAAGATTAAACCACCTACATTCGATGGTGACCACAAGAAGGAAGAAGATGTTGAAACATGGTTGCTGGGTATGAAGAAATACTTCCAACTCCAGAATTATTCTTCCCATGCAGAAGGAAGAATTGCAATGTACCAGCTGAAAGGAAAAGCATCTATGTGGTGGGATCAGTTGGTGCAGGTGCAACACATCAGAGAGAAAGAGGTCATGTGGAAGGAGTTTAAGAGGTATTTCGAGAAGAAATACCTGACCAAAAGATACTATGACAGAAAGATGAAGGAGTTCTTCGAACTCAAGTTGGGCAGCGTGACCATTGATGAGTATGAATGAATTTTTCTGGAACTACTGAAGTATGTTCCGTTCATCAAAGACGAGGCTGTCAAAATTTAGAGGTATATGAGTGGATTGCCACCTTCCATTGGTGACAAGATTCAATATGATGATCCTAAGACCATGGAAGAAACCATAAGAAGGGTGAAATGCTTATACGAACAACAAAGAGAAAAGCCTACCTTTCAGAAGGCTTGGGATGACCAGAAGAGGTTTAAGAAAGAACAAAGGCAGAAGGGAAACATGCCTCCCTTTTCAGGAATAGTCCTTGGGGATAGTCATATTTTAGAGAGCCCAGGAAAGTTGAAGGGAGTGAGCAGATGCCAAGACCGCCACCTATGGAGTGTTGGGGCTGTAAAGGGAATCATAGGTACAGAGACTGCCCCCACAGAAAAGATAAAGTGAGAACTGTCCATACTGTTCAGCAAGTTGAAACAGTGGAGGATATGGGCAGCAAAATGCCGAGGATCTACGCAGCCCTGGACAACAAGCAAGCAGAATTTCAATCGCACATGATTGAAGTGGAAGGTACGATCAACAACCGACCACTTGTTATTTTAATTGATTCAGAGGCTAGCCATAGTTATATAGATCCTAGAGTGGTGGAAAGTTTGCA
>ML776650.1:116414-152249 GCA_009831015.1 Picea engelmannii | reverse complement strand
CTTTTTGATCAGTTGAAGGATGCGAAAATATTTTCAAAAATAGATCTCAGATTTGGATATCACCAAGTGAGAATAAATGATGAGGACATTAGCAAGACCGCCTTTAGAACAAGGTACGGTCATTATGAATTCACAGTGGTGCCATTTGGACTGACAAATGCACCTACTGTTTTCATGTGCTTAATGAATTGAGTGTTCAGAGATTATTTGGACAAGTTTGTCATAGTCTTCCTGGATGATATCTTGGTGTATTCCAAGACAGAGGAAGAACATGAGCAACACCTGAGAATGGTGCTGCAGGTGTTGAGAGAACACCACCTGTACGCAAAACTGAGTAAGTGCTCATTTTATCAAAGGTAGATTCATTACTTGGGGCACATTATATCAAAGGAAGGGATCGTTGTGGATCCTGAAAAGGTTGAGGCCATTCGAGAATGGTCAGCGCCAAGGAATGTGGCGGAAGTTAGATCTTTTATGGGTCTGGCAGGCTAGTATAGAAGGTTTTTAGCCGGATTCTCAAGGATAGCTCATTCTATCACTTCCTTGCAAAGGAAGGAGAAGAAGTTCCAGTGGACTGAAGAATGTGAGAGCAACTTCCAGCGATTGAAGCAACTGCTAACCAACGCTCCAATGCTGAAGATTGCAGACCCAAATAAGGATTACGTAGTGTGCACCGATGCGTGTAAGGAGGGGCTGGGAGGAGTTCTCAGCCAAGAGGGATTTGTAATTTGTTATGAGTCTCGAAAGCTGAAAGAGCATGAAAGGAATTATGCCACTCATGATTTAGAGCTAGCAACAATTGTCCACGCCTTGAGGAAATGGAGACATTACCTCATGGGCAAAAGATTCAAATTGAGAATAGACCATAACGGTCTGAAGTATTTATTTGATCAGCCGACTTTAAATGCCAGGAAAATCAGATGGCTGGATTTTCTGTGTGAATATGACTTTGATATCAAGCATATCAAAGGGAAAGAAAATAAGCTGGCTGATGCACTCAACAGAAAAGTGCACGAATTACATGCTACAACCATTAGCATGTACAGGACTGAGATTAAAGACATAATTTTGGAAGCTGCAAATGCTGATTTGCAGTACAAAGGTTTAGTAGCAAAGCTACAACAGCGTGAGAGACCACAGACCAAGGAAATTTACACCTTGGGAACTGATGGCTTACTTCTGTATAAAAACAGAGTGTATGTACCCAATGTCCAAGAATTGAAGCTGTCAATTCTAAAAGAAATGCATAATGTGGCTTATGTTGGACATCCTGGATATCAAAAGACTGTGGTAGCAGTCAAAAGCCATTATTTTTGGCCGGGTATGAAGAAAGAAATCGTTGAATACATCGCTAGATGTATGGAGTGCCAGAAGGTTAAGGCTGAGCACAGGCACCCAACAAGGTTGTTGCAGCCTTTACCCATTCCTGAATGGAAATGGGACGTGGTAACAATGGATTTTATCACCGGACTACCTAGAAMTAGCAAGCAACATGATTCAATCATGGTGGTGGTGGACAAACTTACTAAAGCTGCCCATTTTATTCCACTGAAAACCACCCACAGGGCAGCTGATGTTGCTGATATCTTTTTAAAAGAAGTTGCACGCTTGCACGAAATTCCTAAGACAATTGTGTCTGATAGGGACCCAAAATTCACCTCGAATTTCTGGAAAGGATTGTTCAAGGGATTCATAACAAATCTGAACTTTAGTACATCGTATCATCTTGAGTCTGATGGTCAGATAAAAAGGGTGAACAGAGTAATAGAAGACATACTGAGAATGTATGTAATGGATAAACCATCAAGGTGGGAAGACTACCTACATTTAGTAGAATTCGCCTATAATAATGGGTATCATACATCGTTGAAGATGAGCCCATTCGAAGCACTTTATGGAAGAAAGTGCAACACACMAGTAAGCTGGGATAATCTAGCTGACAGAGCAGTGATTGGGCCTAAGCTGCTCAAAGAGATGGAAGACCAAATGATAAGGATTAAACGAAATCTGAAAGCTGCCTAGGATAGGCAGAAAAGTTACGCTGACAGTAACTGAACCCATAGAGAATTCAAAGTGGGTGACCATGTTTTCCTGAAAGTGAAGACTAACAGGAGTTCCCTGAAGTTGGGAAGTTGCACCAAATTGGCAGCAAGATTTTGTGGGCCATTTGAGATACTGGAAAGGATTGGGCCAGTTGCATACATGCTTGCATTACCTGCATCTATGACTGTACATAATGTGTTTCATGTTTCACTGCTTAAGAAATATGTACCTGATGCTAATCTTTTTATCGATTGGAATGTGATTCAGGTGGAACCAGAGGGTGTCCTGCAAGTGCATCCTGTGCGCATATTGGACAGGAAAAGCAAACAGCTCCAAAATAAAGCTATAGAGCTTGTAAAGGTCCTGTGGACCTGGTACGGTTCTGAGGACGCGACATGGGAGCATGTAGATGCTATGTGGGCAGAGTACCTGCATCTTTTTGAAAATTTTGAAAGGCTTGCAGAGACAGTGTAAGTTGCACTAAGGACAGTGCAGAAATAAGGGGAGGGGGATTGTAGTGTCCCCAAGGCCGAGCCTTGTCATAAATCATGTTCTGAAAGGAATTGTAATTATGTTTTATAGGCTGGTGAGCCAAGTTTTTATAAGCTGGTGGCTTATGTGTTTGTTAGGCCAGGGAGCCTAAGTGTTGAAGGCCAGGAGCCTGCTGTTGTATATGTAATCATGCAGAACAATTAATAAAAATTTGTAAACACCGCCAGGTGCAAACCGACCACGATGAATGAGTGAAGGGGGATTGAGCTTCCACAGAGAAGGCAAGGGATTAGGGGATGGAAGGTGGAAAAAGGGGCTAAGTGTTAAGCCTAGTGGGCTTCAGCCTTGGGAATAATATTTTAATACTATTTCAAAAGGCATGAGCATTTCATGTTTTATCCTAAGTTCCTAACCATGAGGAAGGGATGTGTGCTGGTGGAACGCATGCAGTTCCCAGGGTGACAAGTGTCAACCCTGGTGCATGCGAATAAAACAGCTAGGGTGACCTGTGAGAGGGCCCCCCTGCTCTCATTCGATCAGACGGCCTGAGCGTGTACGGGCTCTGAGTGGTACGACGGACCCGAGTTCTGCAGAGAACCTTCGTGCGTCTCTGTGATCCGAAAATCCCGTGTCTGGCTCTGAGAAAACCCGTGTATACCTCAGTATTGAACCAAAAGCCTGTGATTGATTCCGAAAGAGTCAGATTCACCTCTATTCTGAATCGAAAAGCCTGTGTGGTGTCTGGGAATCCATGTGCATCCTCTATCCGAAATGGAACTTGTGCGTGAAGCCTCTGTCCCGAAGCCGTGACCGTGAGACCATTTTCCATTTCTGAACCCGTTTTGAGGAAGCCGATGTCTGTATTTCCGTGGGTAATTGCAACTGCGCAGTGCAGGACTGCGTATGGCTTGTGACCAGTTGTGAAACACTCTCTCCAGGCGAGAGGGGTGTTTGAGGTTGGATGAACAAGTGGTTTGGCCTGTGAGAATCTCTCTCTAGGTGAGAGAGTGCGCAAAGGAAGGAGAGGACTCTTGGAATGAACCCTGTAGCTGCCATAGAGTCCGGAGACTTCCGGTCCGGTCTGTTGCTGTAACCCAAGGCAAGGGAGGTTAGCAGCCGAAGGACTGTCCAAGTGACAGAGAAGGTGTATACTCCTGGGGTGGAACAGGCATGTGGGGAATGAGGGTCTGTGGGCAGTGAGCGTGAGTGGTTCTTGGAAGAGAATTCCTTCCTCGTGACTATGTGTTTTCCCTGTAACCTCAGCCTAACCTAGGATTCCTTGCCTTGGGGTGGAGATTAGTCCCAGCTCGGGGGTGACCTACTGCTGAGTTGATGAGCAATGCAGTTTAAGGCTGGGAGGTTCGTGGAAGGCCTGCACTTGGTTGGTGGAATTACCTCAGTTTCAAGATAAGTATCAGCTTATGTTAAATGTTATGTTTTGCATGCATGTGATGCTTATATTTTATCATGTATTATGTTGTGCAGATGAATTATGGTTAAGGCCATTCTTAAAATTATGATAGCAATGATGTATATGACTTACTCTGAGTTTAAATGTGTTGCATTTTCTTAAATGCATGTTGTTTTATAATCCAGAGTGGGTGTTATATTTCCGTGAAGTTTGTTAACCGAAAAAGTGGTGTTACACATATTTTTTTGATTTGTGTGATGCAAAAGGTATAGTTTTTCTTTTGATTGGCACAATCTTTCAAAAAAAAACACACAAAAAATAAAATTAAAAGATAAAAGAGTTTTGCATTGCATTTTAGAATAATTTGGTTAAGACTCTTTGGTTCACTAGTGGAATTGAACGTTACATTATCGAAAACATTTCAAGAAAAAAGTTTGCATTTCATTAAGGAATTTTATTCGCATTGGTGCATGTATTTCATTGAAAAAGAAAAATCTCTCTCCCTTTCCTTTAAGTAGTTCTTCATCGAAAGAATTTTTTTCATTTTTGCATATAACTTTCTTTTGGGATTGGTCTTGAGTCAAAACACCATCAGTTTTTTCATTTCATCCCCTTTGAGTAAACAACAACCAGTTAAAATCAAACTCAATTAAAAGCAACTAGAACATTTTTGTTTGATAGCAAACCAATAATAGCTTAGGATATAGGGCCTTGAAATAGGTTTGGAGAGTTAACTCACGAAGACCACCAAATGAGACTAGGACAATTAATGAGCAAAAATACATTAGTAACAAAACCGGTTCCGGGAAAGTGCACCTCGTAGGCGAGTTAAGCACTAGGTCAAGCTAAGTGGCTGAGATATGCCCTCTCCATTTGCTTGGTGGGACTACTTCGTGTATTGGGGGTTTGGAGATGTCAACGTCCCCGGATTAACTCCAATGTTCTCGAAATTTTAGGTCCCAGGACTTGAGTTGGTATTCCACGCCCACATGATAGTCTTGATTGACGACTGTTCTGCCTAGTCGCATTTTTGTGAAGTAGTAACCTTACTGGCCTGTCCTAGGTAACTACACAAGTTACTGTAAGGGGGAATACTTGTGGTACCTGAGGTAGATGTTGAATCCCTGCTTCAACAAACTAGGGAGGGTATTTTCCCGTGGGCTCTTACTTGCACCTTGGGGAGATATTGTGTGATGGTTATCATAACTGCTTCTCGTATCTTCACCGACGGCTTGACATCCTGTCGTCAGAAGACCCTTAGACCCACTAGTTTGCTTACTTGATATCTCAGATTTGGCTATGTGTGTGCTCTATGTATTGGTTTCATATTTGGCCATATGATTGCTTTTTTTATTTATTTAAGTATTTTGTCTTATCCCTCGTGGCTAACTTACCCCATCATCGTTCCAGAAGAATTTTTGGATTTGGTCCAGAAATATCCTATCAAGATGAATGACTAATTGTCCAATGATCGATTGCTCATCCTCGTCCTTGCCCTGAGTTAGAAGGTCCCCCCCTTTTTTTGTGAAATCAACCATGTCGTCGCTCTCAAACTACCACTAGGTCATCCATACTCGACTAAAAAGACCTCCGACCATTTGTTAGACAACGAATGAGTTCAACATCCGAAGACACCATTACTACCGACGTGGAAGATCCTATAACATGAGATGATCCAAATGGACCTGTAACCATAAGCGAAGGTTATCTTAACTCTCCTTCCAACACTCCTCTACCCGAATTTTTCCCCCACATCATAGGGTGACAATACTATCCTGACAACGACCCTTTTTCAACGTTAAATATGTTGGTTGTGGAGCCTGATTATCTTCCTGATTCAGAGTTCTTTGTTTTCAGTCGTGTTTATACCCTATGAAGACTTTACACCCCAGAAGAATGTACACTCCTCCATGCGGGGGAGTGAAAGGGGGGGTTCGGGGGAAAAAACCCCGAAGGAAAAATTGCCTTGTAAATGTATATTGTAATTTCATTGTAAATCTGGACCATTCATTATAAGGTCGCAGATCGTATGGTAGAAGTTATGTTAGGGTTTTTTTCCCTAGAAGGAAACTGTCTTTTATGAGGGAAATGTATTGCGGCTATGTATCATTGCGAATATTGTATTATGAGTTAGGAGACTAGGAGAGAAAGAAGAGGAAGTTACAACAGGTGTGTTGTCGGTTGTATCCCTTCATTTGCTGGATAATATTAAAGAAAGGATCCGACAATTTCTCTGGTGGACGTAGCCCACACTGGGTGAACCACATATATATGTGTCTCTATTGTATTGTGTATCTTATGTGTTTTATTTCCGCATTTGTTTTATTTTATTGCTCCACGATCTTGTTTTCTAACAATTGGTATCAGAGTGAAAGATAACTCACAGGAAAAGAGGGTTCTTGGTTCGAGTGGGAGCAATGGCGGAAGATGGAAAGTTTAGGGTCGATAAATTTAACGTCCAAAACTACCAGTTATGGAAGATGCAGATGGAAGATTATTTATATCAGAAGGATCTATTCCTACCATTGGGTGGAATAGCAAAGAAGCCAATGACCATGAAGGATGAAGAATGGGAGATTCTTGATAGAAAGACTCTAGGAACGATAAGGTTGAGTTTGATAGCGTCAGTGGATTTCAATATTTCGAAAGAAAATACAACGAAGGAGCTGATGGATGCATTGGATAAACTGTATAAAAAACCCTCGGCATCCAATAAGGTATTTCTAATGAAGAGATTATTTAATATGAAGATGTCAGAAGGTGGGTCTGTTGCATATCATTTAAATGAATTTAATACAGTTACTAATCATCTAAGTTCTGTAAAAGTGGACTTTGATGATGAGGTCATGGCTCTTATAATCTTGTGCTCATTGCCAGAAAGCTGGAATGGCTTGGTCATGGCTGTAAGTAACTCTGTCTCTGGTTCAAACACTTTAAAATTTTATGATGTTGTTGGTGTTATCCTTAGTGTGGAAATGTCATGGAAAAGCACATGTCAGACATCAGGTAATGCATTAAACATGAAGAAAAAGGGAAGACAAAAGAATAGAGGAAAGGGCTCAAGGAACCACGAGAATTCTAGGAAGTGCAGATCCAAATCTAGATTTGGAAAGATAGAGTGTTGGAATTGTGGGAAGAAAGGACATCTGAAGAAAGACTGCAGGACTCCAAAGAAACAAAGATATGGAGAGAAAGAGAAAAATCAAGAAGAAAATGTAACAGGTGATGTGTTACAAGATGCTCTGATTCTTTCTGTAGATAATATTTCCGAGTCTTGGGTAGTAGATTTAGGGGATTCATTTCATGCCACACCCCATAGGAAACATTTTCTAGATTATGTTCAAGGTGATTTTGGACAGGTTCATTTGGGTGATGATGCACCATGAAAAATTGTTGGAATGGGAAAGGTAAAAATAATGAAAAGGAATGGAAACCAATGGTTGTTGAAAGAGGTAAGACATGTTCCAGATCTAAGGAAAAATCTAATTTCAACAAGGCAGTTGGCAAGTGAAGTTTGTATATCCATATTTACAGATAAGGTGTGGAAGGTCACCAAAGGATCATTGGTGATAACAAAAGGAGAGAAGGTAGGTACATTGTATTTATGTACTGGTATACTGACTCTTCTATCTCTTTAGCTTCTACATGAATGGATACAACATTGTGGAATCATAGGCTTGGACATGTGAGTGAGAAGGGGATGTAGATACTTCACAAAAAAAAATTGTTTCCAGATCTTAAACAAATTGATTTGGATTTTTGTGAGCATTGTGTTTATGGAAAACAAAAGAGAGTCAGATTTGTCAGAGTCGAAAAAGAAAAGAAGAGTGAAAGGTTAGAGCTTGTGCATACATATGTATGGGGACCAACTCAGGTATCATCTCTCGGTGGCTCTCGTTATTATGTTACTTTTATTGATGATGCAACTAGAAAAATTTGGGTTTATTGCATTCGACAAAAATATGATGTTTTTGATACTTTTAAGAAATGGAAAGCTTTGGTTGAGAGTGAGAAAGGAAAAAGGTTGAAGTGTTTCAAATCAGACAATGGAGGTGAATATTGCAGTAAGGAGTTTGATGATTATTGTTCATACCATGGGATTCGTAGAGAGAAGACAATTCCAGGAACACCACAAGAAAATGGTGTGTCAGAAAGGAACAATACAATCATGGAGCGTGCAAGGAGTATGGGATTGCATGTTGGTTTGTCCTTACAGTTCTAGGAAGATGTTGTAGATACTACTGTTTACTTAATAAACAAATGACCTTCAAGCTCTTTGGATGGTAGAATTCCAAAGGAGGCATGGATAGGTAAAAAGGTAAACTATTGTTTTTTGAAGACTTTCAGTTGTGAATAATTTGTCCATATTGATAAAGAAAATAGAACAAAGCTTGAGGCAAAATCCAAGAAGTGTACCTTTATTGGATACGGTGTTAATGATTTTTGTTATCGCCTATGGGATTATGAAAATAACAAAATCATTAGGAGTAGAGATCTCATATTCAATGAGAAGGTCATGTACAAAGATCAATTACAGGGAAAGAAACAAGAAAAAGAAAAACCAGAATACATAGTGCTTGATGAGATCATTGAAAAAGAAATTCCAAAGGAACCAAAAAATCAAAATGTACAACAACATGAGCAACAGGTACCTCAAACTGCTGCAAGTGTTGTTAGAATATCTACTAGGTTAAGTAGACCCCCTGAACGATACTCCCCTTCATTGTATTATTTATTGTTGATTGATTCTGGTGAACCTGAATGTTATGAAGAGGCAATGCAGGTAGACACCAAAAAGAAGTGGGAGCGAGGCATGAAAGAGGAAAATGATTCCTTGGTAAATAACCAGACTTGGGACTTGGTTCAGTTTCCTACAGGAAAAATAGCATTGCAAAATAAATGGGTTTACAAGTTGAAGGAAGATGGAGAAAAAAAAACGGTACAAGACTAGACTTGTTGTAAAGGGGTTTGCACAAAAGAAAGGTATAGATTTTGATGAAATATTTTCTCCTGTTGTTAAAATGACTTCAATTGGGACTATTTTAAGTCTTGTGGCAATAAAATATTTTCATCTTGAACAATTAGATGTAAAAACAACTTTTCTCCATGGGGATTTGGAGGAAGAGATTTATATGCAACAACCACAGGGGTATGAGTTCAAAGGGAAGGAGAATTTGGTATGCAAGTTGAAGAAGAGCTTGTTTGGCCTAAAACAAGCTCCAAGGTTATAACTGCAAGTTGAAGAAGAGATTGTTTGAGAGAACAAAGTTATAGTAAATGTCATTCTGATCAGTGTGTTTATTTTTAAAGGCTAGAAAATGGAAACTATATTATCTTGCTATTGTATGTAGATGACATGGTTGTTGCAGTGTCTAGTATGCGAGATATAAATGTGCTCAAGAAGAAATTAGCTAATTCATTTGCGATGAAGGATTTGGGTGCTGCAAAGAAAATCCTTAGTATGAGAATAATAAGAGACAGGAAAAATCACAAATTGACATTATCTTAGGGTGAGTACATAGAGAAGGTGTTCGAGAGGTTCATAATGCAGAATGCAAAACCAATTAGTACACCTTTGGCCATCCATTTCAAATTAATGAAGGAAATGTGTCCCAAGACATAGGAGGAGATAGAATACATGTCCAGGGTCCCTTATTCATCAACAGTTGGAAGTTTGATGTATGCAAGGGTTTGCACAAGACCAGATATTGTACATGGAGTGGGAGTTGTGAGCAAGTATATGAAAAATCCAGGTAAAGAATATTGGGATGCAGTAAAGTGGATTATCAGGTATTTGAGAGGTACTACTACTAATGCATTATGTTTTGGAGTTTCAGACACTTTTCTACAAGGATATGTTGATTCAGATATGGCAAGTGATAAAGATAGCAGGAGGAGCACCATAGGGTATGTTTTTACTATAGGTGGAAAAACAATAAGTTGGATTTCGAAACTGCAAAAGGTTGTTGCACTTTAAACAATAGAAGCATAGTATGTTGTTGCTACATAGGCTAGTAAAGAAATGATTTGGTTACAGAGGTTTATGGAGGAATTGGGAAAGAAGCAGGAGAATAGTAGGTTGTACTGTGACAGTGAGAGTGCCATTCATTTTGCAAAGAACTCAACTTCCCATTCAAAGACTAAGCATATACAACTCGGGTACCATTTCATACGATCCGTCTTGGAAGATGGACATTTGAAGTTGGAAAAGAAACACACTAGCAAGAATCCTACAGACATGTTAACTAAGGGAGTAACCAGGGACAAATTGAGTTCCTTCTTAGTTTCAGTTGGTCTTCAAGCATAAAGGTAAAGATGAGAAATTTGGCAGGTCCAAGAAGGATCATAGTCCAACATATACAACAACGATGTAGTTGTTGATATCAATGTCCAAGTGAGAGTTTGTTGGTTGTGGAGCCTGATTATCTTCTTGATTCAGAGTTCTTTGTTTTTAGCCGTGTTTATGCCCCATGAAGACTTTACACCCCAGAAGAATGTACATTCCTCCACGCGGGGGTGTGCAAGGGGGGGTTACCCCCCCCGTGGGGTCCGGGGGCAAAGCCCCCGAAGGAAAATTTGTCGTGTAAATGTATATTGTAATTTCATTGTAAATCTGGACCATTCATTATAAGGTCGCAGATCTGACGGTAGAAGTTATGTTAGGGAATTTTTCCCTAGAAGGAAACTGTCTTTTATGAGGGAAATGTATTGTGGCTATGTATCATTGCAATTGCGAATATTGTATTCAGAGTGAAGAGACTGTGAGAAGAAGAAGAGTAAGTTACAACGGGTGTGTTGTAGGTTGTATCCCTTCATTTGTTGGATAATAATAAAGAAAGGACCTGACAATTTCTTTGGTGGATGTAGCCCACACTGGGTGAACCACATATATTTGTGTCTCTATTGTATTGTGTATCTTCTGTGTTTTATTTCCACATTTGTTTTATTTTATTGCTACGCGATCCTATTTTCTAACAAAATACACACATGTCGATTGGTAATGTTGCTTCCATCACTCCAATTTCTACTCCCACAATGTCAAGAATGCCAAATGGTAACCTAGTAGATCAGATTGTGCCATCAACCAGTGGACTTGGGAATCCACTTATATCATCACTTAACGGAGTAAGAAACCCAATTTTATCATTAGTAGGTGGAGCTAGAATTCCACCTTTATGATTAGTAGGTGGGGCTGAAACCCCACCTGCATCATCAACCACAACAACAGGAAATCCACTCTTTACACCGTCTCAAGCACCGTTTTCTCTTTGGAGTCGGCCCGTAATCCACCCAATTTCATCCAATACCGAACCTAGAGTTCATCCAACCCATGCCTCTTGTTCACAATCCAACTTAGGATAAAGTTTCACGATTAATCCAGGTAGTGTTTTTGTCTTCTCTTCTGGAAACCCACCAACTCGCAAAAGCACACCTAGTACTGCCTTCCCTTTTGGATGGAATTGGAATAGTGGAATTATTGCTTATCAACCCGGAGCAAATCCCTTTCCCAGGGCCAGTAATGTCCCTTGGGATACTCCCTTCCTAGGGGGTAGCAATGTCCCTTGGGGTACTCCCAACGTTAGGGGCAAAAATACCCCTAGAATCTCTCCCTTCCTCGGAGGCACCAATCCCCTTATTACAGGAAACCCCCCACTGTCCTGGAGCAACACTGCTCTTGATAACTTACCTTTTCCAGGGAACATCCCTGGAAATGTTCCATTGACTGTGGTACCAATCCCCCAAATAATCCTCCACACGGGGGTGTTTATATTCCAATGGGAAATCCTTATTGGGGAAGTGGTTATATACCTATAGGAAATCCTTACCAAGGGGGTTATTTTCCTACCGCTAGTCAGTATATGAGAGGGCCATACGATCCTTTTGGTCTCAACACGCCTTTACGTTTAGACCATAATCTGTTCGCAAACACTCAGTTGCCATTTTTGGCTACTTTGGAATTACCCGATTTATCTAGACTCATGAATGGTCCCATAGTGAAAAATCCCACTTGGTCGGTCGTTCCTGTCAAAATTCTAGTAGACATTCTGAAATTCGATGGCAAGATGGGAGAAGATCCCACCACACACATTACGGCTTGTGATTTGTGGTGCATCTACAACTCTTTGTTGGATGACAACATTCATTTACGTCTTTTTCCTCGTACCTTAACTGGCAATGCCTCAAAGTGGTTCATTGAACTACCAACTGCTTCATTTAACAACTTTAACACTTTAGCATGGCTTTTTTACCCATTTCCAATTACCCATTATGTACGAAATGGGGACATAGATTTTGACCTCATTACGTCAAAACACCACCACACATATCTCAGACCACATTCATGAGTGGAGGCGGTGAAGAAGACTCATTAAATCCCCAATTCATGATCAGATCTTGGTTGATTGGTTTACAAAATCATTATTGCCTCCCATCCCTAAAGATGTTACCATGTTCGGAGCCATAACTAAGGAGCAACCTATTCGTCATGACCAACACTTAGATCTGATTTAATCGCAATCAGGTACACGATACGACCTCATTCCCCATGCTCCTAGACCATCAAATGATACTCCTGGACCAACACTTGGACCCCATGCCGATGGTGTGGTTGGTCCTTTCTCTTCCACCATAGTTGGTCAGTTGATTGGGCCTCTTAGTCAATTGACTTTAGCTAGAAATCCCACCTCTTTTGTGCCCACAACCACTTCGACTCTGACCCATGCTCAGACCTTCAAAGTAAATATGTGTTGTTGGGAAAAACACCCTATGGACTAGAAAACTAGGGTCAGACTTGCATGCAGATTTGACCGAATAGAAACTACTTTTTTACCTACATCCCAAGATTTAAATCCCTTTTTCTCAGTAAATGCATGGAAAAGGACCACCTACCTTATTACAGGCGTTCGATGTAGATCCTCTATTGCGCTTTGACTACTTGCTTGCGCTGCTCCTTCCACAGATGACCTGAATTCAAGACAAACAACAACTATGCATGCATGCTACTTCTATACTCAAGGGTTAGAAATCAAGCATAAATTAATCAAATCATAGACAATTCATGAATTGGGACAGGAAAAACATTATTTTATTACTGAAAGTGAATCAACTTACAAAAGATGAGACCGACCACCGCTCCTTGAACCTGATCCTAGGCTCCTCTTCTTCTGTCCTTCAACTGCTTTGCGTTAAATCTCCTTTGGCGTTAGGAAAGGCTAAAGGGTTGGGACAATGGATTACGTAAATGGGCAGAGTTTCTTCGCTATATTTTTTCCTCCTCCAAATGGTACCCCTACCCCTTCTTTTATAGGCTAGAAGGAGCTAGGGTTTTGGACGAACCCTCGGCCATGCATGGCTGGGAGTTTCAGTTAACTGACCCATAGCTTTTTGTTCCGTCGGCAACTTTCCTTTTTTCGTGCTTTGTTAGGTACACGCGGGCTGTTATGAGTCAGCCAGCGTGTACACACGTGCAGTAATGGGTTAGGGCGTGTGGGCCTTTACACAAGAGGATTTTCAAAAAGTTGTTCAATAGAGTTTTGGCAAAGAAGGGATATGAGTTGGCTTGATTCCAGGTAAGAATGTGTGGTGCAATTTAGGGTTATAACAATATGGTACAATCCACCGCACCCAAGAACCCACAACAATCCGGAGGGACGAATAAAAATAATAACAATAATAAAAAGAAGAATTCTTATGAACAGACAGGCCAAAAAACCCAAGACCCCGATGTTGGGGAAAAAAACAAAATAAAGGTAAAATATCCTTGTATGGTGTGTAAGGAGGACCACTTTACCAAAGACTTCCCTCACCTTTCCCAGTTCCATAAATATCTCGAGAGAGGGGGATCTCCTTCCCAACCAACGGTGGTAACCAATCCCCCCCCCAACAACAACAACAAATGGTTACACAAGTTCCTGCACCTCCAATTGGGGGTAATGTAGGGTCCTCAACAAAAAACATTATGATGGTTAAATCTATAGTGGCACTATCCACCAGAGCAAATAACTATGACAATCATGAGGGAGAACCTTCCTCTAAGGATTCCCCACCGACTTCACCACCTAATGGCCCTCTCACATTAGAGAAACTAGCTTTCGAACCTGCAATCCACCCTCCAAAAGGGGTGCTTCGAAGAACCACTCATAACAAGAATGCTCGAGCATCTCAACACTACACTATAGTGGAATATCTCACCTAGGCACCATGTGCCATGTCAACACTCAAAGTATTGCAGAGTTTTCCTTCACAACATAAAGCGTTATTATCAGACATAGGAGGAATTGACCCTTCAGAGTCAAACATTATTTATTTCAACATAGAATAGATTGAGTCGTGTCTCTTACACCGACTAGCATTCCAAATCACAGTTGGTTGCCTTAACAAGAATATCTTTCATACGATAATTGACGAAGGAGCGACTACTTGCATTATGTCTTTGTCATGTTGGAAAGCCCTTGGTTCTCCTCAAATCTCCACATCCCAAACCATCTTAAAATATTTTGATGGACATTTTTTCAAACCCGACAAAATTCTCACCTCTTTATCCATTAAGCTCGGGGGCAAGGCTTTCTCTATAGAATTCGAAGTGGTTGATGCCACACTCGGATATAATCTACTCCTGGGCCGCACTTGGTTCTATGCAATGAAAGTTGTTGCATTCACTATCTTTCACGTCATACATTTTCCCCATCAAGGAAAGATAGTCACCATCGACCAAATCGATTATTGCACGCCCGTCTAGCAAGCTAATCCTAGCACCAACGTGCCTTTTATAGGTGAGTCTTCTGAGGGGTACGAAGGTGTCTGTACAAGTATGTTCAAAGACTCATATCTTATGGGGATATTCCCCCTTCTTTCACCTGATACTACCCATATAGCTTCTGTGAACATGATCTCTTCTATCACCAGTACATCCCTTCCCATCAACATCTATTGATACTGGTCAACACTTCCATCCTCATATGGAATGTGATCAACTTACTCTTCCCATACGAGTTGTTGTCTCTCTCAGTTCGCATGATTTCCTAGATACTAAGTTTCCTTTAGAGGAGGTCATCCCGGAAGTTATGGATTCCATAGAAAAGCCAAAGGATGAGGTGATTCATCAATCATCTTTTCCCGATTATGAACCAACGAGAGTTAGCATGATGAGCTTCAACCCAAAATTGGGGGCATTTGTTGTGGCATCCAATGAAACCCCTAGTCTTAACCCTTTTCCTCCTCGTATTTAATTTTCAAAACTTTCCATTGAATTATATGCTTCCCCTTCCATCGAATATTTGTGTTTGGTATTTCCTTCATGTCTTGATGGCTCCCATCAAGGAGCTTCCATAGCTCACGAAACCACTCATGTTGAGTATCTTCGTATGAGAAATTCATTCCTATGTGGCATGGCCACGAAATGCTGTGCCATGTGATGCCAACAACGACTCATGAGTTCATTGATTATGAAAAAGGTCCTTGGCGAGCCTTGCAATGGGATATACTTTGTGTAAACCATCAAGATCCGTAGTGCCTTGTACATAGGTGTGTGGTGTGAGTGCTTTTGTTTTTCATATATCATATCCCAAAAAATCCAAAAATCTTTTCTTTTTTGAGATTTCACTATGTGTTTTGACCTTGGAATCTAGTTTACATGTGTTGACAAGATTCTAGGGACGTTTTTTTACAAATATGGAGTCATCCATTGAAATTCAGGTACGTGTTTTCTAAAACCAACATATAGGGATAGGTTTTTCCCTGCATTACCCGCCTTGCATTATTAATCACCCATATTGCCAGCACTATGTCTTAGGTTCAAATCTTGCCGGTTGCGACATTAGCCACTCCTTTTGCATGTCGTAACTAGGTCGGTTGTGCCTACCCTTCATGGGCACCCTAGTGAGCACCCAGATTGCCATTTGGTGCCCATGCTGCATTTTTCCGTAGGCCTGAGAGCTCTCCTTTAGTCATATCCGAAATTGAGCCACATTAACTCTCTTTCTACATTTTTTCTAGCCTTCCGGAGGGGGTTCCCACCATTTTATTTTTGTTGTTTAAATGGTCACACTTATTAACGCTTCTATCTTATTGCTTATTGTTGCTACACCATCGTTTGCTTCCATTGCTTATCACACTGCAACTATGCTTGATCGTTATCCATTTACTTGCTCCCATTTTCCAACACCTCTGGACGAGAACCTGCTGCTATGAGTGGTCATCATTTACCATGTTCTTTTTGTAGTCCATTGCTTAAGTAAGGTTCCATGCGTCTGAAACCTCACCGCATACCACTTGTTCTCTCAAGTCGAGCTTACTATTACCCTTTTTCCGTGCTCGGTAATCAACCATGAAAAGGTACACCCTGGAGTTTTCTTTGTCCTTTCAGACTCTATAAACATGAAATGACAAGAAAGCATTCACTTTCTTGGTTTCGTTAAATCCACGAGATCATATATAGATTTTTCCTTTAGGATCTTTCCATAATATGGGGAAGATTATCGAGCACCATTATTTTCCTCGGGCTTGAAAATAAATACACGGGTGAGCATATTGAGCATAGTTTTATTCTCTTTTGTGCTCGTTCAAACATGAAAGAAATAAAAAGAGTAGGGAGGTTTTCAGTCTAGTCATCTTCACAAATGGAAGTCATCCATCGAGTCACCCTTGAACATTCACCTATATTGCATCCATGTCTAACAGTTGGGTTATCCATTGTCTCTCAGTCAAAACCATCTCTATGAGTTCTCGTACTCCGTCGACTGGTTACTCTTCCAGTCATCCATGATATGTGTTTTGGTCATTACCGAGTCCATGCTGCCAGGTCAAGTCATTTGTCGTGCATTTTTGTTCAAGGGAAGTTTGCCTGTGTCGACCATTTTCAATCTTTCAACTTGCTTATCTCGACCATCCTCGTGTCAATTGTGCTCTGCTACTACACTCTTCACACCATCTACCTTTCTATGTTTCATGTCGAATGATGGGGGATACATCAAAGGCCTCCTTTGATGGATTTTGTCCTATCAACACTAGATCATTATCCAGGATCGAAATTTAGAAACCAATTCGTAGCTTGGGACTTGCAGACATTAGTGGCAGGTTTCCTCGCATTTTGACAGTGGGCTTACATCATTGACTCTTCTTGAATGAATCTACAAGTGTTCGACCACAACTCATCCATTCACACTCGCTAGATTGTACTAGGTATCTTGGGGTCCATCATCATCATCGATAGATTCCTTCATGTCTGTTAATGGTATACATTAATGACCAATGATCAGACGATTTCTACCATGGTTGACATCAACTCACTTATTCACATGTTGTAGACTCGTACCATTGGGGTTTGGGACGAAGACCTTGGGTTGGGGCCACATCATTCCTTTACAACATCCCCTCCCAAGTTGTGATGGAGTCATTTATGAGTGATTTATAGATTGCTCGGGTGTCGAGTCATCTCACTGATCTCTATTTTGTGAAATAGATCCGCATTTGTACTTGGTCGTGGCTATGCGTTCACTTGTGACATGGATCCACATTGTATTCTTCTGTGGCCATGATCTAGTCAGTTGCATCATGAATGCATCCACAATGTATTGTTTCAATGGCTATGCTTAGTTTCTATTACCTAGCATGGGAATACCCGCCTCATGGATGTTATTATTGTGTGTTGAAATAATGTAGCTATAAAGTGTATTCTTATTATTATTTGATATATTATTCTTTGGATCAATCCCCATTGTGGATTGATCATGTCGGCTATTGTATAAGGACCAAATCCCCTTTTGTGGATTGGTCATAATGTAATTGTAAAAGGCAAAAGACGAAGTCAGCCCCATAATATATCAAGAGGCCTTGAAATATGATAAAGGTTATTATAACCACCCAGTTTGAGAAGTCGGCCCTGCCAATGAAGAGACAATTCACACGTACCAGATTTGTATAAATAAGGAGGCTAGCACCTCACTTAGACAGACACCTCACTTGCTCATTGCGAGACAAGTTTCAGAATTGCAGTTGGAGAAGAGAGAGAGAGAGGGGCACATCTTTGGGAGAGGATCTTCTGTATTAGCTTGAGTTATCTCTTGGCATTGTATTGGCTATCTATAATAAGGAAGTTTTGCTGGGTTTTCTTCCCCTAGAGGGTTTCCCAGGATAAATGTTGTGTCTCTTGTGATTGTGTATTTCTTAGTGATCTTGTCTTATGTTGTTGTTATCTATAGAAATGCAAAGAACTATAATAATGGCTTAAACATTAACATGGTATCAGAGCCAAGTTGAAGAGAGCATCTTTCACAAGAGAAAATTGAAAAACGTCACTGTTATTGTACATGAAAATTAGGGCTTTTTGTTGGTGAGGTATTTCAGCCCTAAAACCATCTAGAAAAGTGTGCCCTCCCCCAAGGATCATTTTGGCACCTTCAACGCACCTTTTAGTGGGTAGATCTTCCAGAAAGTGAAACCCTAGTTTCACAAAGTACCAGAAAACCAGAAAACCAGAGTACCAGAAGTACCAGAAGTACCAGAGTACCAGAAGTACCAGAAAACTAGAAGCACCAGTCCAAAAATCCGCAGATCAAGTTTGAGGGGGTAAAAGTTGGATTTTCCAAAATCTGACTGCACCAGCTTACTTGCTTCAGCTCAGTGCATCTATCCCCTAGATCAGAATTTCAAAATTCAAAGTTTGAAAAATTAGGGTTTCCTCATAAAACCCTAAGTTGCAGTTGCAGTTGTAGTCTCAAAACCAGTTGCAAATGCAGTACCAGTTGTAGTTGCATCCGTACTATCAGTTGCAGTCACCCTTGAAGTTTTTAAATTATTGGTAATGATTACCGCTGCTACCAGATGGTGCCACCACTTGCAAATGCTATCAGAGGTATGTACTCACATATGTTTAAATGGTTAAACTTTAAAGAGTATTTGCATGAGAAGGGATCTCTTGCCATAGATCCAGAAGGATCTCAAGATCTAACAAATTCATAGGAATGATGCAACCCAAGTGTGATTATTCTGATATGCATCCATTTGTTACATTGATCAATGTTGCATCATTCTAAATTTTTCTGAGTCAAGGTATTAGATGGATTAAAAGTTGAGATCATAGAAGTTATCCTCTAACCCAACCTTCTGTCAAGATAACGTATTGTCTTAGTACAAAAGACAGATTGAAGAAAGCACTCACCATCTTGAGTGAAGGAGACTTAGAAGAAAAGAAAGCACTCATTCCTGAGGACAAGGCTCCAGGTATTTGGCTACCCAGTATTTATTCATATACTGAAAAAGAAGAGAAACAAGATGGAACCTTCAGGAAAGAATGGAATATTTGTGGGATACTGTGAGGCCTCCAAGGCCTTCAGAATCTATATACCAGGTCACCGTCACATTGAGATCAACAGGGATGTGACCTTTGATGAAGATGCAGAGCTCAAGAAATCAAGAAGATGCCAGCTTGAAGAAGTATATGAAGAGGAACCCGTAATCCCCAGAATTGCAGTGAGGGAGGTTCCCAGAGCCGCAGAACTAGTGAGGGAAGTCGTAACTTCCCTTGATGAGGAAATTCTAGAAGACCATGATATATTAGAAGTTCAAAAACCTCCTCAGATGATGATCCTCCATAAAAGAAAGCCAGCTTGGGCTAGAGAGCTTATTCAAGATGGAGAGAAATATGGTGTTCCCCAAGGAACCACAAAATAGGTGAAAAGACCAAAGTCATTCTCTAGTTATACGGCTTTGATGTGTGACCTCCTAGAGAAGGAGCCTACCTGCTTTGAAGAAGCCATTCAGATGAAAGAATGGGCAGACGCCACGACAGAGGAATACCAATCCATAATAAAGAATGATGTATGGGAAATAGTTCCCATACCAAAGAGTAAAAATGTGGTATCCTCCAAATGGCTCTTCTAAATAAAACATGCTGCTGATGGAAGTATTGAGAAGTATAAAGCAAGATTTGTCGCTTGTGGCTTTTCTCAAAAGGAAGGCATTGACTATAAAGAGACATTCGCTCCTGTAGATAGATACACTTAAATCATAACCATCATAGCTCTTGCAGCTAAGATGAAGTGGAAGTTACGGCAAATGGACATGAAGATAACGTTCCTAAATGGTGTCATCGAAGAGGAAGTGTATATAGAGAAACCTCAAGGATTTGAAGTTGAAGACATGAAGTCTCATGTTTGCAGGTTAAAGAAATCATTATACGGATTGAAGCAAGCTCCTAGGGCTTGGTATGGCCGGATAGACAATTTCCTTACGAGCTTGGGCTTTACCAAGATTAAAGTAGATTCTAACCTCTACTTCAAGGTTATGAACGATGAGCCAGTAATATTACTGCTATATGTGGATGATTTATTCTTAATCGGAGAAGAAAATCTCATCACTGAATGTAAGAAGAGACTTGCCTCATAATTTGAAATGAAAGACCTTGGCCTAATGCATTATTTCTTAGGTCTTGAGGTATGGCAGAGTCCAGAGAGGATATTTCTTAACCAAGGGAAGTATGCAGTTGAAATCCTGAAGAGATTCGACATGTTTGAATGCAAGTCCATGAATACACCCATGGAAGCGAAGCTGAAGCTGCTGGTCGACACTTCGTCAGAATTGATTGATGCCACGCTGTACAGACAGATTATTGGATCACTGAAGTACCTGTCGAACACCAGACCAAACATTTGTTTTTCCGTGAACACCTTGAGTCAGTTTCTGGTAGAACCCAGACATGTTCACCTAGTGGATGCAAAACATGTGATGAGGTACCTTAAGGGTACAATAGACTGTGGTCTCAACTATGATGGAGATCACGATTTCACATGGAGTGGATATACTGATGCATATTGGGCAGGAAGTGTTTCTGACAGGAAAAGTACTTTAGGATGCTTTTTCAGTTTGGGATCAACCATGATCTCGTGGCAAAGTAGGAAGCAATCCAACATTGCTCTCAGCACAATGGAAGCAAAATACATTGTTGCATATTTTGCCAGCTGCGAAGCTATATGGCTTCGAAAGTTGCTGACCGATCTATTTGACCTAGAAGCAACCACGATCCTATGTGACAACCGGAGTTGCATAAAGATGACAGAGAATCCTATATCCCATGACAGGTCGAAGCACATAGAGATCCGATATCATTACATCCGTGACATAGTGCAGAGAGGAGCCATAAAGCTCTAGTACGTTAGCACGGATGAACAAGTTTCTGATGTGTTGACCAAGCCTCTATCTCGTGTAAAGTTTGAGCACTTTTGAGATAAGCTTGGTATAGTCTGAAAAGACCTTCCTCAAAAGGGGGAGTAGTTGATGTGAGGAGACATCTCTTGCTTCCAGCTTTATTGCCATGACATAAAGAAAGACGATGTAACTAGAATTGTTCTTCCATCTTGACAGCTGCGACGTAAAGGCAGTCTAGTATCCTACTTCCAACTTGATTGCTGTGACATAAAGCAGGAAGAGTATCTTGCTTCCAGCCTTATTTATGTGATGTAAAGCAAGAAGATGTGATGATACTAGTACTATGCTTCCGTCTTGACAGCTGTGACGTAAAGCCAGTCTAGTATCTTGCTTCCAACCTGATGGTTGTGACGTAAAGCAAGAAGATGTGATGAGAATAGTACTGTGCTTTCGGCGTGACAGCTGTGACGTAAAGCTAGTCTAGTATATTGCTTCCAACCTAATGGTTGTGATGTAAAGCAAGAAGATGTGATGAGACTAGTACTGTGCTTCCGGCTTGACAGCTGTGACGTAAAGCCAGTCTAGTATCTTGCTTCCAACCTGATGGTTGTGACGTAAAGCAAGAAGATGTGATGAGACTAGTATTGTGCTTCCAGCTTGACAACTGTGACGTAAAGCCAGTCTAGTATCTTGCTTCCAACCTGATGGTTGTGATGTAAAGCAAGAAGATGTGATGAGACTAGCACTGTGCTTCCATCTTGAGAAGCTGTGACGTAAAGCCAGTCTAGTATCTTGCTTCTAGCTTGATTGTTGTGACGTATAGCAAGACGAGTACTAAGCTTCTAGCTTGATAGCTGTGACGTAAAGCCAGTCCTATATTATGATGAGCCAGCCTCGTGATGTGATGATGATGATGTATTAGTTTTATACTAATACATATTGATGCAGATGATGATTGCATTCCTTTGAGAATGACAATGTTGCCGATGAAGAAAACTTCCAATGATTTATAGATACGCCAGTCAATGTTCCAAGATGATATTGATGATGCTGTCCTCTCACCCACTTGATGCTATTGATGATGTTGTCCTCTCTCTCTTGCCTGATGCTTTTGAAGAATACCCTTCTTGTTAAGGAGGAGTGTTGAAATAATGTAAATGCAAAGTGTATTCTTATTATTATTTGATATATTATTCATTGGATCAATCCCCATTGTGGATTGATCATGTCAGCTATTGTATAAGGACCAAATATCCTTTTGTGGATTGGTCATAATGTAATTGTAAAAGGCAAAAGAAGAAGTCAGCCCCAGAATATATCAAGAGGCCCCGAAATATAATAAAGGTGGTTATAACCACCCAGTTTTAGAAGTCGGCCCTGCCAGTGAAGAGACACTTCACACGTGCCAGATTTGTATAAATAAGGAGGCTAGCGCCTCACTTAGACACACACCTCACTTGCTCATTGAGAGACAAGTTTCAGAATTGCAGTTGGAGAAGAGAGAGAGAGAGTGGCGCATCTTTGGGAGAGAATCTTCTGTATTAGCTTGAGTTATCTCTTGGCATTGTATTGACTATCTATAATAAGGAAGTTTTGCTGGGTTTTCTTCCCCTAGAGGGTTTCCCAGAATAAATGATGTGTCTCTTGTGATTGTGTATTTCTCAGTGGTCTTGTCTTATGTTGTTGTTATCTATTGAAATGCAAAGAACTATAATAATGGCTTAAACATTAACATTGTGTAGGACTTTAGTTTCTTCCCATCTTCCTTTGCCTAAAGCTTTGTGATTATTGTTCGTAAAGTATTTTGTCCATCATAAACCTGTTATTCCCTCACACTTTAGGGGGCATTTGTTATATAGTTATTTTCCACCTGATCACTTGATGAACATCATCTAGAGGTTAGCAGGTTGAGACACTGAGTTATGTCACTTTTCCCTTGAGCTTTCAAGATCTTTTTATCTGGTCACTGGTTGTTCTTTTGCAACTTGTGACCCAATGTTGATGGTCATGAGTTTCTCTCTTGCAAGCCACAACTGGTCGTGAACTACAAGAATGTAGGGCACGACCAGGTCTGTTACTCCACAATTAGGATTGGTTACAAAGAGATGTGATCAAAGTTCATATTTTTCGTAATATGACCTTGAGAAGATTGTTATTTTGAGTGTCTAGATTTTTCCACCATCTTATCTCTATCATCCTATATATTCGGGGTCTCTCATGGGAAAAGGGAGGAAAAGAAACAATAAAATTATATTGTCGAATTGATCATAGAGCTTGGGAAAGGATATTGGGAAGAGCTTCATCAAGTCATTTGATTGTAAGTTGTAAGCCTCTTATTTTATTAATAGAAGATTCACATGACTTTCCCCTCTATTTAGTTGTATGTGGTTATTATGATTCTTGCAGAGAGTTAATATTTTCATGTTATATTATTAGATCTGATATTAATTCATACATATTATATTGATCTTGTGAGAGGTATTCGTTTGTGTTTCCATGTGTGCAGATTTGTGTTCGTGAAAGTGAAGGACATCTTTGAAAGAATGAACAACCAAGGAGGGTGTGAGGACAACAATTGAATTACCAAGTAAGTTTCTTATTCCATTATCTCATAGATTCATGCATGTGTGATTTAGATCCAAGAAAGTTGATCGTTTGTATCTCTATTCTGTCTTAGGTCTAGGAAGAGCCTAAGGGAGATAACTCCTACAGGGTACACTCATCCTACAACACCATCCTTATCAACAATATTTCTATTCTGAATACTTTAATTGACTTAGGCACAACTATTAATGTAATGATCATGAAAATAATGCAAAAACTGAATATTTGTAATCTTCGACCTACACCCATAATATTGGAAATGACAAACAAATCTTGAGTAAAACCAGAAGGTGTAGTAGATGATATCATTGCATCTTTGGATTCATGGGAGTATCCTGTATATTTTGTAGTTATTCAACCTAAATCTAACTTAGGTGGACACCCCCTTATACTTGGGATACCTTAGTTAGACACAACTTGCAATACCCCTGTTTCCCCCAGTGTGTAATTAATCATGATTGATGATTGCCATGCTATGAAATACAAACAATGTAAATGCATTAATTGTTTAATTAAATAATGCCAACAATTGACTGTGGGGTAAAGCCATAAAATTACTGGATATGATACCACTAGAGGGATCAATGAGGGGGCAACAAAAGGGGACTCATGTGTAAAATACCCCAAGTTTCCTTGATGAATAATGAGGAGGAAATAACCACATTTCCTATAGCTTGCAGCTGAAGCAATACAATTAATAAGGAGGGGTTGGTAGTTGAAGAACCAACCACCCCAATGAATGAAAGTATGGTAGGTGGGCTGGGACAGTAGAAGATTTTCAACCAAATATACCATAGGGAACACCATTTTTGCAGACCCGATTGACCTCCATGAACTCCTTCTGACATAAGAAAACAAGGGTATAGATCAAGAACCTTCTCCAGCAGTTACGTGCAGAAGAATGAAAGAGTGCAGACGAAGATAGAGAGACAAGATGATAGTTTGGTGGGGAGAAGAAAGAAGGCACCACTGCCTGTAGGAGTGTGTGTGCAAGGGGAGACTGAGCGAGAGAAATTTGGGTCTTAAGTTTAGAAGTCTGTAGAAGACCCGAGGAACATAGAATGTTGTGAGAAATTAGCAAAAAACCTCGTGAAGGCTTGATCTGTAGAGACAAAGACAGTGGAAAATATGGTCTTAGTAAAAGGCTATGCTGGTGAGGGAGGAAACTCGTGTAGCAAAGGAAAACACCTATGTAGAGCGGGGGATGATCTAGGGTGTATATTTGAGTAAGGGAGACTTGGGAAGTATGCCCAGGAGAAGAGTAGTTAGGATGGAACAGAGAAGACCCCATGATTTCCTGACTGGAACAAAAGAAGGTTGCAGGCTTGATGTTGGCTCAAGAGAAATCCAGCTGGGAAGGAATATGATAAACTCTGTGGAATACCTAAGTTCAGTAGGAAGAAGGGAAGACTTATGTTGTTACCAGAGAAGTGGAGGAGAGTAACCTCCCTGATCTCTTTATTGATTTGATGAGTCAACACTGAGAGGATCCCCTGGTGGTATCATGGCCTAGCATAGGGGTGGCCTGCTATCGAAGTGACTGAGCAAGTAGAGCCTATGGTTGGGTGGAAAGGAAAACACCCATAGTCATTTGGTTGGTTAACTTCTTTGTATAAAATATAAGTATTTGTAATCTCTATCTGTAGAGTAAAATGAACAGTTGTCGTCTATAAATTCTATTAAGTGTCAAGTCTCTTGATGGATTTATTGCTTGTTCTATTGTAATTCCTTTGTGTTTGAGTGATTGTGTAACTATATGGTATAGCATATGTTTTTCATATCTGGATATAAGAACCTCGTAACTCAGTTTGGAAAATAACATCCTTTCACATTGATAGAATGGAAGTAGTTTCATATCTAAGGGAAAAATTTTGTAAGAAATCTAAAAGGTTGTGTTAGCGCTAGGAGGCACCTTCAGATTGCATGGAAGGCAAGCCTAGTACCCATCAAGTTATATGTGAATGATAGAGTGTTTTAACAGGTCAAATGGAAAAGGACTCAAATGGTAATGTTCAAACTCAGACAACAGGGCTAACATGCACCAACAATTAAGGTCTTGGCTAACTTCTACTAGTAGTTTGGGAGTAAGTATGAATAGAGGGAAGACTTGAGTGAGAGGAGTGTAGGGACTGTTGCAAACATAAGGTCTACAAAAGTCTAAGGAAGAAAGTTTCTAATAACAAGATCTTCTTGACATCAGAAACTAAGAAAGCTAAATAAACATCATGATAATATAATGATCAAACATCCACCATCACATCACCACAATAATTCATGTGAATCCTTCAAAGCATGAACATTTAGCAACTAAAGCAAATAAACTGGAAAGGAAGATGATTTCTATTAGCCAAAAAGTTTTAAGTCCAATACATCACTAGATCATAATCACTTCATCAAAATATTACAAAATAAAGGGAGCCTTGCTCAACCATCCGAACCTACTAAAGAAATCGATCTATCTATTTATAACAAAAAGGGAGGAAACAGTTGGAGGTACGAGCTGGCCTTCTTCCCTTGAAAATCTCTTAAAGAATTATTTTTTCTAACAATTAAGAAAACAACCTATGCTATAAAACATGAAAATGCTGGTGACTAATCTAGTCATGCTTCTAACTGATTTGATCCTCTTTTGCTTCTCAACTCCTGTTTTTCCATGTGTCCTGTTGGAGCCTGTAGTTGTCCTCAGAATGCCAGTTGCTACTTCTGTAACTTTCTCCATAATCAACTTATCCAAAGTTGTTGGCCTAGTCCTCCTAGATTCTTGGTGTTTGCTGGCAACTTCCTTGATTAACAACTCTAGATAGTGCACCCTAAAATGGAACAAGGAGAGAAGGTAGCGCCTGTAGGTAGTGCCCCTGTGCTGCATATATGCGCTAACATTTATCCTCTGTTGAAATATTAGGTAGTGCCTGTAGGTAACGCTCCTGTGTTGTGCCTGTGTGTAAACCTGCTCCCTGCCAAATATTACATAGCGCTTTTATGCAGCGCCACTTACGCTGTGTCTGCATATAGGTTAGGGTAGTAATGCCAAAATGCGGCGCCTTTGAATCTTGAACATGTGCAAAGAAGATTGTGTCCTTCCATGATGACAAAACCATTTTACTTAGGTGCCTTGACTATACCATAGGTAGTGCTTTTACCACTGAGTGAAGCTAGCACTTAGAAAAAACTCAAAATCCATATAGCTAAATGCCTAGAAGCCTGTATAGATGGCAAAGATAGTATTTGCATATTAGTTAACCCTCCCAAAAAGGAACAATCCCCAAAAATGGAGCTTACCCCTTACCAACTATTTTGTCATCTTGACACTTAGCCTCACACTCTTTCTGGTAGAAAGAGTATCTTCAATTGACCCAGCAGACTTCTTCTTCTTAGCACTGTCAGGCTTATTCAATGTACTTGTGCTCTCCTTAGCTGCTGGTTTTTCATATTCAATGGTAACCTCAACCAACACCTGTAAATTCCTTTGGGCTACCTCATCTTGGAAATGCTTTAGTTCTGTCTTTAGCTTCCCATTATGAGCCTGGAAGCCTCTGTTCTGCCTGTAGAGGTTCTGGAGTTGTCTATGATGGGGTTGAGCCCTCCTTGCTGCAAATATTGCCAAGTCAAGGGTATGACTATAGCCATCCATAAGCTCTGTCATCTTGGCTCTGTCAGACATGGCTTCATTTTTCAATTTAGCCACTTCTTTTCTTGCTCCTTAAGTTGTCTGATAAGTCTCTTAAAGGTCTGACCACCAGGGGGAGTCAAGTCATGCATAGTCTCAACAGGATTCTTCTCGTCCTCTTCTTCCATCTGTACAGGAATTTTATTATGTGTTTCATCAACCTTCTCAAAACCCTTTCCTTTATGCTTCTTCTCTTGCACAACAACTTCTCCTTTGTTCTTCACATGCTCTTCAAAATATTTCACAAAGACTTCATTTTTCCTCTCCAAAGGTATTTTGGTACCTTTACCCTTCTTCCTCTAAATAGGGGTTTCTGATTTCTCCTCCACACGCTTTTCAATTCTTTTTCCTTTCTCCTTATGCATAGGGGTTTCTGGTAAAGACTTCTCTTTGAAAACCTCCTTAGGAATTGATGACCTAGTGAAAGGTCTTTTACCCTTGATTTCGACTGCTGGAGGAGAAGAGGGAAAGAGAAGCTTCTTCCCTCTCTTAGATGTCAACTTGGTAGATGAAGGCACTTATTCTAACCCCGGTGGAGGTGGGGGTAAGAAATCTCTATGTGGAGAAGGACAAATTTCCTCCTCAGCTTCCATGACATGCTTGCTGATTTCTGAAACAGGGGCTCTGCCCTTTCTCTTCTTGCTGATACCTGTTTTAGTAATGGTGGATGCTGAAGGAACTGCAATCCATGATTGGGGAGTAGGTGCTGGTTCCAACTTGAAGTGAGAAGTAACCACAAAATTATCCCATGAAATCTCTTTCTTTCCCAACTCTTCGGAGACTAACATTCTGATCAATCCAGAGTGGAAAAGGCTAGAATCCACATCCTTAGATTTGGATTGCACCGTATCTAACATTTTACCTATACTTCTCTAAACATGTAATAAGGAACATTCATCTCAATCTTACCAGTAAAATGTAACAAGAGCCTTATGTGGTAATGATACAAGGTGTTAAATCTCCCTTCACAAGTAAAATATCTCTGTATGATTTTCAAAATTCTATCAAACTGCTCGATCAGTTGATTCCTTGGCATACTCTTAGACAACTCATTGGCTCGATATTCAGGCTTGAAGAGATCTTTAACAAACGGTGAACTCAAAATCATGGCCTTGAACCACTTTTCACCTGAAATGGGAATCCTTGTTGCAACTGAGATGGAGGTTTTAGTCACCTCAAATTCCAAATCCCCAACTCTGGTTTTATTGTAATCAAAATTTAATGCAAACGGTTTTTCTACCTCTGGATGGCCTCTCTGCATGTTCTGGCAGAAAGAGAGGCATCCTGCTCTTTGAAATATCCCCCTTGCCATGGGCTTTGTGTAAAAAAGGCGCATGTCCACAGGTTCTTTCCTAACTATCTTTCCACCTTTCTGTGCTTTCTTCGACTGAGGGGTCTCCATGACTCAAAATGAGGGTTCTTGAGAGGCTTAAGGGATGCTAATGACCAGAAAGCTTCAATTCAGGGTTCAAATGCACAAAGATGGCCCTTAAACTTGACAGTGCTTAGAAAGCCGAGCTTGACTATGGGAAATAGACCTTTAGAATTGTACAGGATTTTTAGAGCGTAGACTATGAAGGGGTGATCCAGAATGGCTCTTTGTACAGGATGAAAGGGAGCAAGGAAAACATAGAGGGTTTGAGCAACGCCTCTGGGTAGCGCAACGCATACATAGAGGATAAGCTATTACAGGCCTGCAACTTCAATGTTTAAAGAAAATGACAGTAATCAAACCATGGACACGGGCAAGGACATTTACAGGTATGCAAATATGGCTTCCTTACTACCCTGCAGGCTTAAAAAATCGAAAACCCAAGCACAAATTTCCTGTGAAAATTAATATTCAAAGGAGGTTGCACATGATACCTGTAAAGTCGACACCTGTTAAGATATTCAACGCGATCTTAGGATGAAGTTGAGTAAACTTCGGCCCTGGAATCTCTCACAACATCAGATTTAGTTGACATGCGATTGCCTAATCGAAACTGGCAAACTTACGCAACGCAGTACTGTTGAACTTTTCAAAATTTAGAAACCGTTACCAAGGATCATAAATGCAAGATATTTTGAAGGCACTTTAACCGACTTTTGGCACTGAAAACAAGGGACACGGTCTCAGTCGTGGCAATCATGACTTGGAGTGGATGGATGATAAACGTGACAGGCGCTACATAATTGCTTGATGAGTAGGCAACGCTTCCAAATCAAAAAATGATTGGACAGGTAAGCGAGTACAACGAGTCATGCTTACTAGGTCATGAGTGAAGAGGAAGAGGAGTCACATTAGTTTAGAAATGGGAGGAGTCGATTTAGGGACAAGTCATGATGGGGACCAAAAATGAGTCATGAGCTAAAGAGGTTCTAGAACCATAAACCAAATTGAGGACCAAACAAGAACTATGAATCAAAACTTTAATCTTCTAAGATGAACCTAACATCAAACTTTAAGAGGATGAGACTCAAGAAATTAAAATCTAAGGCTTAAAAAAAGTATTAATCAAACTAAAGACCAAAGGCAACTTAGTGTGATAACATTGGCTCCACAGGGGATGGCATGCCCCCCGCGGGCTGCCAAGAATGAGTAGATTTAGTGTCTTATCCTAGGGTTATGGGGTCAGTTATTGGAACAAAATAAAAAAGAAAATGATATTTACAATGACATGAATAGCCAGTCAAGGCTCAAGCAAAGTATTTTTTTAGGAAATGCCCATTTACAGGGCCACCAAACACTTCTTCATTCTCCATATTCTGCAACTTGAAAGTGTTATTAGAGAATAGCTCGGAGATTTTGAAAGGACCGGTCCATAAAGCTTCAAATTTACCGTGCTTGCCTTTATCTTGCCTTGGTGCATCCCACTTGAGCACCAGATCACCCAATTCAAAATCCTCTTTGTTCACCTTCTTGTCGAATGCTTGCTTGATCTTCAATTGATGATCATAAGCTTTATCTACAAGCTGCTCCTGGGTCTGCTGCACTTCAACTAGCTGCTGAATCCTCCTGATCATATCATCCGACTCCCCTTGATAATCTTGGAAGAATTTTTCCACATGCAAGGAAATATGACCAGGGAAAATGGCCTCAAATCCATACACCAACTAGAAAGTTGAAAGACCCAAGGCCCTCTTTGTTGTCACTCTGTCAGCCCACAAAGAAAACTTGAGTTTTGAATCCCATGTTTTTTTGTTATCTTCCAGCAGCTTTTTAATGATCTTTAGCAGGCTTTTGTTAGAGGATTCTACAAGCCTGTTTCGTTGGGGGTAGTAAGGGGTAGAGTGAATCAATGTGATTCCAAACTGTTCACATAACTGAATCAATGGTTCAGCCTTGAAAGATGTAGCATTGTCAGTGACAATTCTATTCGGGTAGCCAAACCTCGCCATAATGTCTTCAAGGAAACCAATGATCACTTTGTGGGAATCATTCCTGGTAGGAATAGCCTCTATCCACTTAGTGAAGTAATCCGTGGCAGTCAAGATCCATCTGTGTTGGCCACTGAAAGCAGGATGAATTTCGCCGATAAAATCTAGGCCCCACTATTGAAAAGGTCCCGAAGCTGCTACGAGCTTTAATGGCAAAGACTTAAGCTGTTGCTTTCTAGAAAATTTCTGACACTTATCACATGCTCTGATCTTAGCACAAACATCCGTGAACAGACTAGGCCAGAAATACCCATCCTTGAGAATCTTGTAGGCAATGGTCCTCCAAAAATGATGCCCCCCACACAAACTATCATGAAAATCAGACATAATCTTTTGGGCTTCTTGCGGGTCTAGGCATCTCAACAACACTCCCAATGGATCCTTCCAATACAAAATTTGATCAACCAAGCAATACTTTATTGATTTGAGTTTTAATTCTCTCACCTTGTTCTTTTCCATACCACTTGGAGGTTGTAAATTCTGCAAGAAAAATATAATGTCCTTGTATCAGCTGCAATCTGCCAATGCAGGGATGATTTGAATACCTTTGTCATTTAATTCAGCCTGCTGCTTTTCTGCACATGAGCTAATGAAATTTACCCCCAACGCTGAGCAATTCATTTCAGCCAGCAACTTGGATAAACCCTGACCTTTAACCAATTTGGTAGGCCTGATTTCTAAATCAAATTCAAGGATTTTAGAAATCCATTTGCTGTGTTTTCCGTCAATATCAGGTTGAATAAGAATTTCTTTTACAACAATTGAAGGAACATAAGCAATAACTCTTGAATGCAACACATAAAATCTGAAGGACTTAAGAGCTTTAACCAATGCATAGCCTTGCTTATCCATGATGTCATACTTTAGTTCAACATCTCTCAATGCCCTGCTGAAAAAGGCAATGGGCTGCTCTAAGCCTTCAACATTCTTCTGCAATAGGACTGTTGCTACTGTATCAAAAGAGGCAAAAGAAAAAATAAGAAAGTCCTTGGAGTAGTCAGGGCTGACAAGAATTGGGGCTTCTGTCAAGGCTTTCTTTATTTGATCAAAAGAATCACGGGCTTCAACAGTCCATTTGATTTCATTATCCTTCCTCAGCATGGCTGTGATATACTTAACTAACTCAATAAAATTTGACACAGATCTTCTCAAAAAGTTGATTTTTCCCAGAAAAGATTGTACCTCGTTTTTAGATCTAGGGAGTGACAAAGTTTGTATAGCCTCAACCCTGCTGGAATCAATCCTTACTCCTTTAGCTGACACAATATGCCCCAATAATTTTCCTTCTTTCATGGCAAATGATGATTTTTTCGGATTAAAAGAGAGGCCAAATTTTCTGCATTTCAAGAAAACCTTTCTTAAATGATCACAATGTTCCTTATTAGACTGAGAATACACAATTATGTCATCCAAATAGATAACAACAAACTTATCGTTTTCTCCAATAAATGCTATGTCCATAGCTCGCTAAAAAGTTGCCTCTGCGTTCATCAAACCGAAGGGCATCTTGGCGTACATAAATGTCCCCCAGGGAGTGGTGAAGGCCGTCTTCTCCATGTCTTCTGGAAAAATAGATACCTGATTGTATCCAGAGAATCCATCAACCATAAACATCCTGGCTGCTCCTGTCACCTTCTGTAATATGTGCTCCATCTTGGGTAAAGGATAATTATCCTTTTTTGAGATTTTGTTCAAATTTCAGAAATCGACACAAAGTCTGATTTCCCCATTCTTTTTTCTTACTGGGACCAAATTGGCTACCCATTCAGAATACCTCAAAGGAATGATAATTTTTTCATCTAAAAGCTTCTTAACTTCTTTCTCCACGACATGCAACAACATAGGATTGATTCGCCTCAACTTTTGCCTGAAAGGTTTGGTGTTTTCTTTTAATGGGATCTTGTGCTCTATTATGCTCGTGTCATAAGTTCTGAGATCTTCATAAGTCCAAGAAAATACATCAGCAAATTCTTTCAACAACTTAGTGTATTATGCTCTCTGCTTTTCTGATAGGCTGCTTGATAGTTTGACATATTTTGGATGCTTTTCAGTGCCCACATTGCACTCAGTGATATCAACATCATCAGTGGATACCTTCCCTTTCAATGCCACATCATTCCCATCAAATAATATTTCCAAAGGAACTAGTCCCTTTGGTATATGATTGCTAGGCAACTGCACAATATGATGATTAGCAATTTTATTGAGGAAAACATTAGCATGAGGAGTGATTTCTAGATCATGATCCTGATCAATGTGTAATGCATAAAATTCATCAACAGTCTCAACAAATTTTTTAAGTTCTAAATCATCTTCGAACACCTTCTGATATTTTACATTGTCTGGTATAGAAGGCCTGTATTTGACTTCTACATCATACTTGATTTTTGGTGGTATGGGAATTCTGAAGTTTCTTGCTGATACAACCAAAGAATCAACCACAATATTCTCTTCTCTAGGAATGAATGATATATTAAAAGCAGAGAAAAAACTGTCCACTAAATCCCATACTTCATTTCTGTAAGATCTAAGCCTAGGATGCTTTGTTTGATAAATATTTTTAATCTGATGGACTATCAATTCAACATCCCCAAATACTGACAGCTCCTCTATCCCCATGTCTTTTGCTGCCCTCAAACCCAAGACAAGAGCCTCATACTCTGCCACATTATTAGTAGTCTCAAATTCTAGTTTATATGACAAAGGTATAGTTCCTTGAGTTGGTGAGACAAAGATCACCGCAGCCCCAACACCTTCCTTGGAAGAGGCTCCATCAAAGAACATCTTCCAGACATAAGTAGTTAGAGGAGGCTCTTCATAAAAGTTGATGGACTTTTTTCTGATTTCTAAAGGGGCTTCCGGGGCATCGGTGAGCTGCAAAATACTAGATCCCAGATCTGTGTCAAAAGAAAAAATAGGGTGATTGTTGGGGTTTGCTTCAACACTAATGATGTAAGCCAATTGGGCTTCCCTGTAAAGTCTTCTATTCTCTCCCCCAAAAACAAGAATAGTAGCATAAGAGAGATCCATCTGGAAGGTTCCCCCAAGTCTTTTTATCCAGGATCTTGACAAGAGCATACCAAACTTGGGGGGAACATCAACAACTACGATATCCATAAGTATACTCTTCATGGGCAGCTGAAATAAGGTCACCACCATATCCTTAATGAATCCAATACATTTGACTTTTTTGGAGTCAAAATAATATAAATCATGATAGGTCTTTGTGACTTCTAACCCAAGTTCATCCATAACAGATTTTGGCATAAGATTGTGGGATGCCCCTGAATCCATGAGACAATTGTGTAGCACCTTATCATGTATATTCAGTGAAGTATAAAAAGGTGGGGATGAGTCATCTCTGTATTCTATCAAAGGACCTAAAATCACTATTGTTTTTTCATCTTGCAGATTTATGGAATTAGTGGAATTTGGAGATGATTCTGGTTGTAACATTTTGGATAAATATTTTCTAAAATCCTCATTTTTTATCAATTACAAAAAAGGTACAGGGATCTTTATTTTCTAGATCTCATTCTCAAAACTGAAGGAAGGGGAAGGCTTCAAGATCTCTTTGGTTTGAGGAGGAGGATCTCTGTTCAGAACTTGTGGGTTTTGAGAGTCTTTTTCCTTGCTTCTCACTGTCACAACCTTGGAAGGATCTTCTTTCTGAATAGGCTGATTAGGGGCTTCAATTTTTTCTGCATTTCTTCTTAGATCTCAAATTATATCTACCAGGATTCTCCTTTGCTTTCTCCCCCTTGATTAACTCATTAATTTGAATATCCATTAAAGATTGCTCATAAGAGGATTGAGTCAAGTGTGGGGATGGGGAAGTATCACCTAAACAATGAATCTCAGGATCAGCTTCAACCTCCTCTTCTTCTTCATCTGCCACTAAATTATTTTGCAAAGGAGATTGTACCCTCTGATCATCTCTCTCTCTGTTTCTGGGAAGGATTTGACGAGCATTGTTGGGTCTCCTGAAATTACCTCTGTTTTCAGTGTTTTGATCATTTCTATATGGTTGTCTTCCTTTTGATTTTAATTTCTCAATTTCAGTGGAGAGAGATTTTACTAATTTGGTCAGCTAATCTACTTGATAATGGACAACAGAGGAATCAGAAGTTGAAGCTTCTTTGTTTTTTCTCCTATCCCTATCAGATTTTCCCTTGAGTTTATCTGATGCCACTATGTTGGATTCTACCTCTAAGGCAACATCTTGCATATGAACCAAATAAGGTGACCTTCTTTCTCTCAAAAGGAGGCAGAATTCAGAATCAAAAGCACTGACATAAGTGATTTTTTCCATGGTTTCAGTGGGTTTGATATCATCAGGGATTTTCTTGTACATTTTGTTAAATCTTTTAGAAAAGTCAGGGACAGACTCTCCTTCTTTCCTTTTCAAAGATCCAAATTCAGTGATGTAGTACAAAAAATCCTTTTTGTCACCCCAATGCCTCAAGACTGTTGGAAGATTGGTTGTTGTCATTGATGTCAACCCTAGTCATGGGTTTTGAACCACAAGATTGATAAAGGTATTTGGACATGAAGGACAATGCACATGCATATACAACACCCATGAATGGATAGTATACATCATGTTGTTTCCGGTGGTATGTGGCACGCCACGTGGATCCTCATGGTTGAGGAGAAATGAATTTTTGAAGATGACAAAGTGAATTGAAGAAGGAAGTACATGTAGGCCCTGAAGATAATTAAAGAAAAAGAATTACAAAATAAGAAAGTGTCAGGTCGACCCTGAAGATAATTAAAGAAAAGAATTACAAAATAAGAAAGTGTCAGGTCGGCCCTAATGTTAAAAGAAAGTGACATAAATGGTATAAATAAACATCATTATACATTCATTTGATACAAGTCGAATTTCATAGGAAATAAGAAGTAAATAAGGTCGGATTTCAAGGGAGGATGAAGTCTTTTGGTGATGTGTTCTAAGGTATGTTATTTTTCAGGTCATCTTACCATTTTTGCTATAACTTTTTTTCTAGAACGATTCAGATGGTGAAATTTCTATGGTATTGAGAAGACATATCAA
>ML776650.1:58351-114093 GCA_009831015.1 Picea engelmannii | reverse complement strand
AACTGCAACAAGAAGACCGAACAACATATACATCCTAGACATGAAGAAGAGAGAGAAGACAAAAGCCACACAAAAGGATTCTAAGGAAGAAAATGTCCCAAAGACCAAAAATAATGATGAAGTATTATTGAGTGCCACATGTTCAAGGGGAGCATCCCCAAAGAAGAGAGTTACATTTTTCCATTAAACTCAGGGGGAACAACCCTAAACTTTTCCATTGATGTCAAAGGGGGAGAGAAATTGGGATCATGATGATAGGGGGAGCATGAGTGTTGCCATCAATGACAAAGGGGGAGATTGTTGTAAGATTGGTCTTTTTCATTGATGTCAACCCTAGTCATGGGTTTTGGACCGCAAGATTGATAAATGTATTTGGACATGAAGGAGAATGCATAAGCATATACAACACCCATGAATTTATAGTATACATCATGTTGTTTCCAGTGGTATGTGGCACGTCATGTGGATCGTCATGGTTGAGGAGAAATGAATTTTTGAAGAGGACAAAGTGAATTGAAGAAGGAAGTACATGTAGGCCCTGAAGATAATTAGAGAAAATAATTACAAAATAAGAAAGTGTCAGGTGGGCCCTAACGTTAATAGGACGTGACATAAATGGTATAAATAAACATCATTATACATTCATTTGATACAAGTCGAATTTAAGAGGAAATAAGAAGTAAAGAAGGCTGGATTTCAAGGGAGTATGAAGTCTTTTGGTGATGTGTTCTAAGGTATGTTATTTTTAGGTCATCTTACCATTTTTTCTATAAATGTTTTTATAGAACGATTCAGATGGTAAAATCGCTATGGTATTGATAAGACATATCAAGGTACCTCTGGTAAAAAGTTTAGCTCTTGATTCACTATAATTATGGAGATACACTCTGTGGAAGATAGGGTTTGTGACCAGTCCTGAAGCTAGTCAATAAACAAGTGTTCCGGGTAAAAAAATCATAACTTCTTCATAGAGAATCCAAATGAAGTGGGAAAATTTTCATTGGAAAGAGTACGGACTGCAGTTTCTTGTGTGCGAGTTTCAAATTCAGATGTTAATTATTGAGCGCGGGGAATTCTGTGCAAGTTCACTCTCCTGAATAGACTAGAATTGAATAAAGTCTACCATTCTTTCTATAACCTCTTTTTAGGGAGGATTCAAGGAGTGAAAATTGGAGGAGTTTCAGAGAATACATTGAATAATATTATCTACAGGATCAGAGTACTCCAAGAATTGAAGAATTGCAGAAATTGAAGAAGTCTCAGGAAGCATTATCAAGTTCTATGTGATGATTGGTTGATGGTGATGATTTAATGTAAAGTTTTATTATCTCTCATATATTCTTGGGTGGAAGGAAGGGGCAAGGATGGAGAGTTCAACTCTCTCTTGATATTTGAGGATTGTATCTTCCTCTTGGAGGTTTATCCATCCCTTTACATTGGAAGCTGTAGCTACCTTTGGAAGTCATTACTTCCCTTGAACAAAAACTATTGATTATTTCTCATAAATTATGCATGGTGTATTGTGGTGTATTGGTGTAACTCTTATACTATTGTTCATTGCTCATTAGATATAATTGAATGGTTTAAGTATAAGTTTAAAAAGGTTTTTAAATTGTACTTGATATTGATTCACCCCCCTCTCAGTATCAACAAAGAAGGCTTCATCCAATGCCTCAATACCAGTGATCCAGGGGCCAGACCCCTAAACCACTTCCTAGCCTCACCAAATAGGCTTTGGACGAAAACCCTTATCCAAACATCTTCATTTTCAATATTTTGGTTATCTGCATAGCTATAGAAGGCAACAAGATGTTCCTCAACTGTTACATCTTCTTCTCCCGTAAACTTAGGCATGTATTTCAAATAATCTCCAGGGGGAAGAGCATTCAGTGTCTGAGGTAAAAGTAGAGGAGCATATCTTGTAGCCACTATGGCATCCATCCTATTAGCAGGGGGGTTAACAACTACCATTTAATTTTGTATCCTTGGTGAACAAGAAGGAGAAAGAGACTTGACTTTATGTATAGTAGGAGAGGAAGGAACGAATGAGGGGGGGGGGGTTCAGTTTTCACAATAGGAGGCTAAGTTTTTGAAGAGGATGGTAAGGTCTGGGAGGGAGATGAAGTTCCTACTTCTTTGACAGCAAAAGTTTTAATAGAAAGAGGTGTAGCAAAACCTAAAGTAGGGAAATCTTCAAAACTATAAAGACTGAATCACTTCTCAATATTAGGGGAAGAAAATATATCAATGTTTTCCTCTTTCAATTTAGTCTCAAAGGAAGAGTATTCAACATGAAACTCTTCAAAATCAAGCTTTTCAGATACTTCAACAGAAGATACAAGAAGCTTACTTGATAAAACAACTTGAGTATCAAGAGTAGAATTAGGCAACTGACCAGAAGCACTTGTAGTAGAAGCAGAAAAACTTTTTTGGGAAGCTTTTCCATTCTTGATTATCTTCTCTGGGTCAGCCTCAGGTGGTACCAAAGGTAGCCGTGGATTTGATCTCGTATGTCTGCCTTTAGGTGCTAGATCTGAAACAATGGAGTCACCAGGTGCAGTCTGCAATCTTCGAAGCACTGAGTTCTAATGCACCTTTTAGAACTAGAATACTGTGTCGTTTTAATCCCGGGGAAAAGTCTTCAAATCGTTCCCTGACAATAGCGCCAAGAATGTTAGCACTAGGAGTCACCTTCAGATTGCATGGAAGGCAAGCCCAATACCCATCAAGTTATATGTGAATGATAGAGTGTTTTAACGGGTCAAATGGAAAAGGACTCAAATGGTAATGTTCTAACTCAGACAACAGGGCTAGCATGCACCAGAAATTAAGGTCTTGGCTAACTTCTACCAGTAGTTTGGGAGTAAGTATGAATAGAGGGAGGACTTGAGTGAGAGGAGTGTAGGGACTGCTGCAAACATCGGGTCTACAAAAGTCTAAGGAAGAAAATTTATAATCACAAGATTTTCTTGACATCAGAAACTAAGACAACTAAATAAAAATCATGATAATATAATGATCAAACATCCACCATCACATCACCACAATAATTCATGTGAATCCTTCAAAGCATGAACATTTAGCAACTGAAGCAAATAGACTGGAAAGGAAGCTGATTTCTATTAGCCAAATTTTTTTAGGTCCAGTACATCACTAGATCATAGTCACTTCATCAAAATATTACAAAATAAAGGGAGCCTTGCTCAACCATCCAAAACTACTAAAGCAATTGATCTATCTATTTATAACAAAAAGGGAGGCAACAACTGGAGGTACGAGCTGGCCTCCTTCCCTTGAAAATCTCTTAAATATTTATTTTTTCTAACAACTAAGAAAACAACCTATGCTATAAAACGGGAAAATGCTGGTGACTAATCCAGTCATGCTTCTAATTGATTTGATCCTCTTTTGTTTCTCAACTCCTGTTTTGCCATGTGTCCTTTTGGAGCCTGTAGTTTTCCTCAGAATGCCAATTGCTACTTCTGTAACTTTCTCCATCATCAACTTATCCAAAGTTGTTGGCCTAGTCCTCCTAGATTCTTGGTGTTTGCTGGCAACTTCATTGAGTAATAACTCTGGATAGCGCACCCTAAAACAAAACAAGGAGAGAAGGTAGCGCTTCTGTGCTACATATGTGCGCCAACATTTATCCTTTGTTGAAATATTAGGTAGCGCTTGTAGGTAGCGCCCTTGTGTTGTGCCTATGTGTAAACCTGCTCCCTACCAAATATTACGTAACGCTTTTACGCAGTGCCACTTACGCAGCGTCTGCACACAGGTTTGGGTAGCAATGCCAAAACGTAGTGCCTTTGAATATTGAACATGTGCAGAGCAGATTGTGTCCTTCCATGATGAAAAAACCATTTTACTTAGGTGCCTTGACTATACCATAGGTAGTGCTTTTACCACTGAGTGAAGCTAGCACTTAGAAAAAACTCAAAATCCATATAGCTAAACACCTAGAAGCTTGTATAGATGGAAAATATAGTATTTGCATATTAGTTAACCCTCCCAAAAAGGAACAATCCCCAAAAATGGAGCTTACCCCTTACTAACTATTTTTTCATATTGACACTTAGCCTCACACTCTTTCTGGTAGAAAGAGTATCTTCAATTGACTCAACAGACTTCTTCTTCTTAGCACTGGCAGGCTTCTTCAATGTAGTTTTGCTCTCCTTAGCTACTGGTTTGTCATATTCAATGGCAGCCTCAACCAACACCTGTAAATTCATTTGGGCTACCTCATCTTGGAAATGCTTCAGTTCTTCCTTTAGCTTCCTGTTCTGAGCCCGGAAGGCTATGTTCTTCCTGTAGAGGTTCTGGAGCTGTCTATGATGGGGTTGATCCCTCCTTGTTGCAAATCTTGCCAATTCAAGGGTATGACTGTAGCCATCCATAAGCTATGTCATCTTGGATCTATTAGACATGGCTTCCTTTTTCAATTTAGCCACTTCTTTTCTGGACTCCTTAAGTTGTCTGATAAGTCTCTTAAAGGTCTGACCACCAGGGGGAGTGAGACATGCACAGTCTCAACAGGATTCTTCTCGTCGTCTTCTTCCATCTATACAGGAAGTTGCTTGTGTGTTTCATCATCCTTCTCAAAACCCTTTCCTTTATGCTTTTTTTCTTGCACAACAACTTCTCCTTTGTTCTTCACAGGCTCTTCAAAATATTTCACAAAGACTTCATCTTTCCTCTCCAAAGGTATTTTTGTACCTTTACCCTTCTTGCTTTGAATAGGGGTTTCTGATTTCTCCTCCACAGGATTTTCAATGCTTTTTCCTTTCTCCTTATGCATAGGGGTTTCTGGTAAAGACTGCTCTTTGAAAACCTCCTTAGGAATTGATGACCTAGTGAAAGGTCTTTTACCCTTGATTTCGACTGCTGGAGGAGAAGAGGGAAAGAGAAGCTTCTTCCCTCTCTTAGATGTCAACTTGGTAGAGGAAGGCACTTCTTATAACCCTGGTGGAGGTGGGGGTAAGAAATCTCTATGTGGAGAAGGACAAATTTCCTCCTCAACTTCCATGACCCGCTTGCTGATTTCTGAAACAGGGGCTCTGCCCTTTCTCTTCTTGCTGATACCTGCTTTAGTACTGGTGGATGGTGAAGGAACTGTAATCCATGATTGGGGAGTAGGTTCTAGGTCCATCTTGAAGTGAGAAGTAACAACAAAATTCTCCCATGAAATCTCTTTCTTTCCCAACTCTTCAGAGACTAACATTCTGATCAATCTAGAGTGGAAAAGGCTAGAATCCACATCCTTAGATTTGGCTTGCACCCTATCTGACAGTTTACCTATACTTCTCAACAGGTAATAAGGAACATTCATCTCAATCTTACCAGTAAAATGTAACAAGAGCCTTATGTGGTAATGATACAAGGTGTTAAATCTCCCTTCACAAGTAAAATATCTCTGTATGATTTTCAAAATTCTATCAAACTGCTCGATCAGTTGATTCCTTGGCATACTCTTAGACAAATCATTGGCTTGATATTCAGGCTTGAAGATATCTTTAACAAAGGGTGAACTCAAAACCATGGCCTTGAACCACTTTTCACCTGAAATGGGAATCCCTGTTGCAGATGAGATGGAGGTTTCAGTTACCTCAAATTCCAAATCCCCAACTCTGGTTTTCTTGCCATCAAAATTTAATGCAAACGATTTTGCTACCTCTGGATGGCCTCTCTGCATGTTCTGGCAGAAAGAGAGGCATCCTACTCTTTGAAATATCTCCCTTGCCATGGGCACTGTGTCAAAAAGGTGCATGTCCACAGGTTATGTTCTAACTATCTTGCCACCTTTGTGTGCCTTCTTCGACTGAGGGGTCTCCATGACTCAAAATGAGGGTTCTTGAGAGGCTTAAGGGATGCTAATGACCATAAATCTTCAATACAGGTTTCAAATGCACAAAGATGGTCCTTAAAATTGACAGTGCTTAGAAAGATGAGCTTGACTATGGGAAATAGACCTTTAGACTTGTACAAGATTTTTAGAGTGTAGACTATGAAGGGGTAATCCAGAATGGCTCTTTGTACAGGATGAAAGGGAGCAAGGAAAACAGAGAGGGTTTGAGCAATGCCTCTGGGTAGCGCAATGCAAATATAGAGGATAAGCTATTACAGGCCTGCGACTTCAATGGTTAAAGAAAACGACAGTAATCAGACCATGGACATGGGCAAGGACGTTTACAGGTATGCAAATATGGCTTCCTTACTACCCTGCAGGCTTAACAAACCGAAAACTCGAGTACAAATTTCCTATGAAAATTAATATGCAAAGGAGGCTGCACAAGATACCTGTAAAGTCGACACCTGTTGATATCTTCAACGCGATCTTAGGTTGAAATTGAGGAAACTTCGACCCTAGAATCTCTTACAACATCAGATTTAGTTGACATGCAGTCATCTGATTGGAACTGGAAAACTTACGCAGTGCAATACTGTTAGAAACCGTTACCAAGGATCATAAATGCAAGATCTTTTGAAGGCACTTTAACCGACTTTTGGCACTGAAAGCAAGGGACATGGTCTCAGTCGTGGCAATCATGACTTGGAGTGGATGGATGATAAACATGACAGGCGCTACAGAACTGCTTGATGAGTAGGAAACGCTTCCAAATCAAAAAATGATTGGACAGGTAAGCAAGTACAACGAGTCATGCTTACTAGGTCATGAGTGAAGAGGAAGAGGAGTCACATCAGTTTAACAATGGGAGGAGTCGTTTTAGGGACAAGTCACGATGGGGACCAAAAATGAGTCATGAGCTAAAGAGGTTCTAGAACCATAAACCAAATTGAGGACCAAACAAGAACTATGACTCGAAACTTTAATCTTCTAAGATGAACCTAACATCAAACTTTAAGAGGATGAGACTCAAAAAATTAAAATCTAAGGCTTAAAAAAAAGTATTAATCAAACTAAAGACCCAAGGCAACTTAGTGTGATAATAGGTTGCACATCTATGCTATCACGTGCATATCGTGATAGAGATAGTTGTATTGGGTTCCTATGAGAGGGACCCAAACCTGTAGGTAAGAATTTCAATGATAATGGCGGAAGTGAATGAGGCGTTGTGACCCTCCTTCAATTACATAATGAATTAACTGTAAAACCTCTGTATAGAAGGCCATCAAACTCGAGATATTTACATGGTTCAAAGAAAGCAAGGTCAACACAATTTAAGGCTTTTGTTATAGGCATAAGAGCTCGAGGAAGTTGAGCCAATGAGCTAGTAAGGTGATGCAACAGAAGGCTACATGACTGCTATGTCCAAAATATTAAACTAAACTTTTGAAACTTCCTATTTGAATCGACGAAACTTAGCAACGGTTGGATGAATAGATCGATAGATATCCACCGTTGGCCTATTGTGTAAATCTTAGGAGGGATTTGATGTCGGGGTCATGAAGATGAAACTTTTCATCGTCTAATTTGCAGAGGAATTAAACATAGCCCACAAAGGTCCAAGACTGTTGGATAGGTGCCTTAATTTATGTTCTTCACATCTACAATATAGGGTGCTTAATCTGAGAGTTTCCTTGACCGGTGCTGACCCCCCCTGTTAAAATTCAAGAGTCGTATCTTTTCCAGGAATAAACCCTTTACTTCTCCATGTGATCAATCATTATGACCAAGGACTTATACCATGGAATCTCCACCTAAGAAACTATTCCTTGGCGCTAATTCTCCACACGACCAGTGCTATAAACGCGGGTGAACACAAAGGTAGGTTACCGCTTCACTAGAGTGGTATTGTTCTTTAGTTACATAGATGGTCAGGAGGTGATTTCCAAAACCATTGTTAGGGAATCTGCATACATCCTCAACTCTTCATGTTTCCAATAATGGTTAATATAAACCACCACGCAGATGAGCCCTTCCCCATTATCCTTCGTGCATGTTGTGAATGTGAATTAGATTTGAATCATTGATACTTATCGGTGATCAACAATAAACAATTACAATAACTCAAAATTCATGACAAGTGTAAACCTCGTCCTGGGTGAGCCTTGGTACACTACGGTGACATGGCATGTCAGGGTAGGTCCACGTGTCATCGTGGGACTGGACGTGAGATAGGTGTGGGAACCTCATCAAGCAAGGATCTATGGCGAGCGCGATAAACCTGAGCCATTGGATCTAAGGGTGGACAAATATCCACTGTATATCTTTGTTGGGAAAAGTCAATCATACCTCGAACCACCGAGGATTTTTAGTTTACATGAGAATGATAATGAGTCGATGACCCGATGCCCGCGATTACCTGGTGGCGATGCATGCCCTTCTTAGATTCCACATGAACATAGGCAAACAACGTGGAAAGGGATGCCACATGGCGAAGGTTGATTCATCCATCTATTAAGTGTGGGGCCAAGTCAGACCTCAAATCGTATGTCATCACCCCTAAATGATAGCCGTCAGATCTACCTGCGAGATATCTTAGCCATAGATCTTGTGGTAAAGGTTGGGAGTCACAATCCTGAGATTAACCTAATTAATTATCTCATAATCACTGGGATTAACTTAGTTATTCATCTTGTAATATCGAGCATCGGGTGTTTTTGAAGCTTATACTACACCAGGGAAAGTATCGATGTCTGATAACCGGTGGTGAGATGTCTCATGACGAATGGTCCACATGTCACATGATGGTGGTGCCATGTGCCATGTCGATTAGACATATTCAGATATAAGTCCATCGAGGAAATGAATGGCACGTGTCATGCTAGGTGGAAGATAGTGACAGGGCCATGTGTGAGGATATGTTGCTTGTTTTGGATAGGGTCGCGTGTCCTAGGTGCCAGCTCATCTCAGATTGAGTGTTTTGGGCTATGAAAAATGTAGAAGGGCCGATGTCTCGAGATAACGACAGACGATGAAACCAAATCAATGCTCGATGGATAGGTGTCAACATCCTACTAGGTTAGCTCTGAGTACAGTTATGACGTGTATACCATGTCAGTCCATGTGGGGGGTCCACATGTCAGGTGGTGATTGTGCCTCGTGTCAAGCCGAATTTGGCATAACTAGAAGCTGGTTTGCGAGGAAAACAAGTGCCAAGTGTCAAGAGGCGATGACAACCACATGTCATTCTAGGTTAAGACAAGTGGCATTATGTGACAGGACCGTGTGTGCGAGGTTCCACCTCAACACCATATCTAGCCGTTTGGGGCCATGTGAAATGTGAATGGTCGATGTCTCGAGGAGAATGAGGGGCAAGTGTTGGGCGCGTGGAAGGTTGGGGCCCGATAAGCCGAGGACCAGGTGGATTGGGTGGCAGGTGCCATGCCAACGTCTATGCCAACAACCACGTCTCCACTAGAGGGTGACATGTTATGACATGTCAGTGCCATGTAAGATGACATAGGTGACGTGGAGCCATATGGGTGCCACATGGAATTAAAGAGGCCTTAGTCCAATAAAGGCCCTAAATCTTTAAGAGGCCATAACTTTCGATCTAGAGCTCAATTTTGAGAAAAATTATAGTCGTTGGAAAGATCTTGACGAGCATAAGACGATGGTGTTCTCAAGAAGAGGCTTGAATATGGTCGAGGAAAAGTGAAATTTTAATACCCCATCCCTTAAAAAGGTACTTATGGGGTTGGATGTCTTACAAGGTGTTATCAAAGAGAGGTTCAAACACTAGGCCTGGATGGGCCAGAGGTCATTCATTAGAATGGTATAACAAGGCTAAGACAAGCATATTGGAAAGAGCTTCTCTACAATAAAAATTTTGTTTATTATCTGCACAAGTTCCTTGAGGAGAAGGACAACATATTTAAACTATACCTTGGAAATTCTGGCTAGAATTTCAACAGAGAATTATGTTGTTCCTTTTTCAAACTAATAACTACTCTTACATGAGTAGGGTTATGATGGTAGGAATTAATGGTAAAGACCTAAATGCAAAAGGGAAGAAATGGTAGAATCGTATTACAGGATTGTATGAGTCTAAAGTATGAATGAACTATTGGATTGTAATACTACATGTAAGTATGGGTTGTTGGAGCCCTGACAAATGTGATTGTTGTTTAAATGAAGAGACTGAGCCCTTTTCTAATAAGTCCTGATGTTTAGAGGACTAATGGAAAAATTTGGAAGGTCATCTTACTTGACCCATCATGAATGCAAATTGTTGCTAAGATGACATAATCAAGCAAAAGAAAGGAGAATCCTTTGGACTGTTACTAGTCCTCATAAAAGAGGACACACACACACACACACACACACACACACACACACACACACACACACACACACACACACACACACACCCATTGACCTAAAGGATTTCCTATGCATGTGGATACAAAATGAAGATAGTTGAAGTAATTATACACCGTGGGCATGAGTAAAATGCTTGGTATACAAGGATATGCTATAATGCATATGATAATGATTGCATGTATGTAACATACAAATAGGCTCAATATAACCTATGGTTGGTTGTAATGTAAGGCCTGATACTGGATCATATTGGTCAATAATGACCTGATGACAATAGGGGAGTTATGATGTTGCTTATTACCTTATGAAAATAGGGCTGTAATGATTAATTGAGGACTGATATAAAGTTTAACAAAGGTAGTGTTGGAGAATTACTAGATTACCAAAGGGTCAAATTGACATCTAGAGGTGGATTTCATCCATTCAGGAATGGATGGGTATGCCCATATAGCAGTGAAAGGGACTCTAGGAAAGGGTTTCCCTGATAAAGGTCTACTAACCAAGAATGGTTGAAGCATGGAAGGAAGTTGGACTTGGGAATTTTATAGCCTTGGGTAATGTTGTAATTTCATACATACATTTTGGGAATTGTGGATTTCTTTTGTAATAGAAGGGCAAGAGTGGTTTCTTGCAGGTTGTTGCCATGAAGAGAAGGCAACATAATTATGAATATGTCCGTGAGACTAGTCATGTGGATGGCTGTAAGTTCTCACCAAGACAAGACGATGTTGAATGAATGATGCAAAATGTGCAAGAGGTATATATATATATATGTATGTATGTATGTATGTATGTATGTATGTATGTATGTATGTATGTATGTATGTATGTATGCTTAGAGGCATGATATGACTGCATAAATAAGTGAGATGTGAGGCAAGATTTGTACTTGCCAAATCTAAGTAATGACATGGATGCATGGCTGACCCTATGTTGGAAGGGTCTAATTGTATTGATGGAATAATAGCTTAAGGAGGATGTGTTCCATTTCCTTAGGAAAATCTAGTGTAACTTGCTGAAAGAATAAATGAGCAAGGATTCTCTATTGTTATGATAGAAGCAAAAATGAATATGCCTTTGAAAAATACATGTAGATGATTGTGAACAAATCATGAGTGAAATGATTTAAATTAACATGCAATGTGGAAACTATGAAGTGTGCCAGTGGTGGACACACACAACATGCTAATGCATGTGATTAAGTGCATGGAAGCATAACTTGAAATCAAGCTGATAACATACATATACCTATTTGATTGTAAATTTGAAATGCATAATAAGAATGCATGCTTATACTCCTTATGTAATATTGTGTGAATCTATGAAATAATAAAGTTGAAGCCGACTGTAGATTGACATCATTTCAGATGGTATTGGATATGCAACAATAGGGTTTCATGTTGAGGCAGTTCCCCGTGGAGGAACTGTGCAAAGATTCTTTCAAGAGAACAAAGCCATAACATCGATGACTACTGAGAATTAGGCAGTGGGCTGCAAATCTATTTGTATAAGAATTCTAGATCACATTTTATAACATAATGTATGAATGGCATAATTGCATATGACAGGACCTTAATAATCCCGACTTTGTTTGGTGTATGTGCGGAATGCACTAACTCATAATTGAATTATGAGTTAATCTTAATGACGAAATATGTTGTTATATCCAAGAAAGGTCAAGATGAACTTGACTAAGACTTCTCAAGGAAGAGAGCAAGAAGATCCCATGAGGGATAAATTGCATAAGCAAAGAAGGAGAAAAAGAGGACACTTTTCTCACTTCCAAACTCTGAATTATGAGACATATTTGTATGCTTTAAAAGAGCAACGATGAAAATAAGTACAACTGGTAAATGAAAGATAAAAAACTGAATGTATTTAAATGAATGAGATTGGTTAAGCTATATTGTGTGAAGGCGGTGAGGCCTTGAAATTAATTCAACTAGGTTGAAAGTTCCCTGATTGTGCAAAGGAGTCAGAAGGAGGGAGAATCCATTAACTCCTCTCTTGATGTTTATTATGTTTCTCTGGGATGAGAACATTGAAATGTTGTTATGTGTAAATGCTTCTAGCATGAGAATGTTGATAGTTGTATGAGTGTAGAAACAACTGAAAATTAATTATGTTTGCACTTATAAAAACATTAAGGATACTATGATGAGTGCATGCAGATATGCTAGAGCATAATTGAAAATGTTTTAAATGCTATGATACATTCATTTGAAGTTTACATAACAACTGATATAATTGTGAATGTGATGATGCATGTGTTGGGTGTTATTTTGACTTCTTTTCCAGCCCCTTTCATCCCCATTTTCACCTTAAACCTCCATTTTTCTCTACTTTTACTCAATTGATGGAATAACAAGTATGGATAAGGTAATACATTGTTATTTTGAGATTAATTCAAGTTTTTCTCTTGTAAATAATGTTTAGGGATATTTCTTTGGCAAATTACCTATAATTCAGTAATTACAGGAAATGACTCTATTTCCTTAGACATTACAGGAATTGCAGGTTGATATAGTTCCGCTCATTCTAAGGAAGGATTTTCACTTGGAGGTGCTTCATCAATCTTTGGAGATAATGAAATACCTATTTTACCCTCTCCATGTTTCCCAACACCTGGCGGTCAATGGTAGTGAAAGACGACATATAACTATTACAAGAAATCTGCATGTCGTTATTACAGGAAATCTATAGTTTTTTATTACAGGAAATCTACAGTTTGTTATTACAGGAAATCTACAGTCTATTATTACAGGAAATCAACAGTTTACTCATAGAATTGGGGATTCAATGTTGAAACCAAGGAGCAAGGATCAACTTGTTAGAGGGTCAAGGAACCAATCTATAAGATCAAGGAACAACCACGATCAACGCTATTATGGATATTTGAGCCATTTTTTGTAATCCATTTTGAAAAATAAAGTTTTTGAGCAAAGATATTTAGAGGTGATTTATGGAGCGATGAGGACAAAATAGAAAATTCCGCGACATGGGTTTTGTGCAGAATAGGTCCATTTAGGTGGCAAGAAGACAAAATCGCCAATAAGTAAATGGCGTGGGTTGTATGAACCGTTCTTTAGAACATAATTGCCCAGATTTTCCTGTAGCGACTGATTTTCAACTTTCTTAATGTGTAAAACCTAGCTCGGATCTGATGGGTTAGTTCTAAGGATTTGGGAAATGGTTATTTATTCTTTTGTATAAATAATCTTCAAAGAATAGTACAAGGATAGATTATAAAGTGAGAATATGATCATGAACATGAACTTAGATTGTAATTGCTGATATCTGCCTTGAAATCAATTGAATGAAGTTTTGAGTTATCTTATGCATTGAAGTTATCTTTACATTTGAGTTTAATTAAGAACATATCCAGGACCCCCCCGATATGTGTTGTCTTTATATTCAAGCAACTTGTTTTGGAAGTAGTTTCTCTTAGTTGCTTTCATAATTGCTATTGTTTCTTATTCGATGTAATTTCCTGTTGATGCATAATTTTAGATTACTAACAATGTTGCTTTATGTATGGTGAGTAACTATTTAGGATGATGATGTAAAGACAATCAAACATTTGAATGCTCTTCCATCTACTGTGCTATACCAATGGTTCTCACATAATATACTTAAAGATTAAACATTGTCTGTAGGTTTTCTTGCTTCCACATTTCAGTTTAAAAAATATTGAGTTTACTTTCAACCAACCTTTTACTCAGAAATACTCCTTTTTGATTTCAAAATTTAGTTGACCAAGACAGAGTGTATTTGTGAGCAAGAACCTAGAGTGATTTCTTGCAATATGAGACCCTACCATTTGGTGGTCAAGTCCGAGTGACTGTAATCATATGAATTGATTTCTGATTATGAGTTTGGCATTTTATTGTTTGATTTCTAGTAGGAGTTCATATGCAATTTCAATACTAGTTATGCACATATTGTGCTTGTGTCTCATAAATTTACTTACCTGGATTGATAATTAAATGTTAAGGAATCTAGGCCACTAGATCATCCCAACAACATGTTATGTGTAGAAAATGATTGAGTTGTTGGGAACAGACAATTGCCACTGGTGGACAACCTCAAGTAGAGGAAGATTGCAAGAAGGTGATTGATAGAAAATATTGATGGAGGGACTCTGGGGGTCCCCATGAAGCACCAATGGTAAGGTAATATTAGAGAAGGTGTTGGTAGCCAGAACATGTATAAAGATTCAATTCCCATGTGACATGAGAATTGAAATGGATTGGGTAAGAATCCCTTCAAAATATTTTATCATCTTAATGATATGTATGTGATTTTGAGTGGTTGTTATATGCCACTGATACCCAAGCATGTTGTAATTCAACTAAGGAACTTGAAGGATAGAGAGTGGAATCTATGGTAGTTAAGGATGATTGGAATCCTTGCAAGAAAATTTATGAACAACTAAGTCATGAATGCATTGACCAATTGGGAATGATTGGGAACAAAAGTGCTCATAAGCAACACATTGATTGGATGCATTAAGGAAATGAATGCTTGCATGAAAGGGTAGATAATGGACCATCCATCATGGAAGAAGGAAATTTCAATGTCATACTATAGTTGTAACAATGGTAAATAAAGGAATTGAGTGGCCATGAGTGTTGGCACCTTTGTTACTAGACAAGAAATAATGCTTTGAGGAATTCATGTGAAAATTTTAGTTTTATGTGTAATGATATGATGATATGATCAACTCAAAGCAAGAGGAACAATCATGTCGTAATAATGAATGTGAATAGAGAATCCATGTGGTGAGAGGTTGAATGAGACCCAACACATCATGACAAAGTGCCTAACACAAAATGTAGTAATTTGAAATTAATGCAAGGGTGCATTGGGTGCGAATGTGGCCATAGACATTGGCACATTGGTTAAATTCATATGATGAATTGATGACATTTGGAAAGGCTTGGTATGTTGAAGTAATGCATGTGTAAGGAATGTTATTTCCTTTATAATTTATAACATTGAATAGAAGAATGTGATGCAATTGTTACTATGCACAAATCATGAAATTGTTTGTGATGCCATTGTAAAGGTAGAATAAAAATATAAAGTGCATGAGAACTAACAATTTGTTTAGTTGCGTGAAGAATGAAATGTATGAATATAGGTCTTAGATATGGCAGTGTTTTAAGCCCATAAATAAGACCAATGCTTGCTAATTGTAAAAGAGCCAAATTGCCCAGGGAAAGAAATCTCGGGCTTGTGGAATCTGGTTCCTATATGAAACAGATATGAAAATGGAAATGTGAAATTGAAAAATATTTAGGTAATAGATTTTAAAAGTTGAAATGAAATTAATAGTATCTCATGATTAATGTATGCATGTGATACAGGTGATATGAAATATTTGTCAGGGGAGGCCAAATGATGGTTTCCAATATGGAAAGCATGGAAAAGGGCTACTGTTATGACATGAAAACCCTGTGATAAGCCATGATTTCCATAAAAAATGTTGTGTTATGGTAACACAGGTCGAAAGGACACTTTCAATAGAGCAAGCCAGAGGGACGCCTCGATAGAGCAAGCTTGGTGGACGCCTTAGCTATAAGACTCAACGAAGTCTTTGAAACTCTTCTTGTGCGAGAAATCCTTGGTAAGAAAGATGGATCGCCTGAGGGATTTTATAGCAGAGAAGGGGGATGCCTGAGCTTGGACCTAGAGGGCGAGTGACTGCAAGGAAGGGAAGAATTTGATGGCCCTTTTGTAAGACTCGGTGAAGTCTCTTAATTTTTTTTACCTATTGATTGGGATCATGCGCACAGTGGGTATGCCAAGGAAAAATAGTGAGCCGAGTAGATATGACAATCGTATGGATGCATATCCATGAACTGCACAGATAAGTATTGTGCTGATATGAAAATTTCCTCCTGAATTTATAAACTACAATAAAATGTTTATGCATGAAACAATGATTAATATGCTTGTTGTTTGAAATTGTTGTAGGCATGTGCTAAATGCCAAGAGTATGGGAAAGGACTAGACCAAGAAGAGGAATGACATTGTTGAAGCAACTGAAACTTGAAGGCATGGCAGGTGTTGCTGAGAAGAAAAGAACACCAAGGACAATGTTCCTTTAAGGGGGAGGGGATTGTAATACCCTTTCCCCCCCCAACTTGTAAGTAATCATGATTGATTAGTGCCATCCCATGGCATACAAAAAATGTAAATGTATTAATTGTTTAATTAAAAAATGCTATCAACTGACAGTGGGGTAAAGCCTTAAAAGTAATGGATATGATACCACTAGAGGGATCGGTGAGGGGGAAATGAAAGGTAACTCATGCATAAAATACACCAAGCCACCTTGATGAATAATGAGGAGGAAATAACCACATTTCCTCTAGCTTGCAGCTGAAGCAAGACAATTGATAAGAAGGGGTTGGTAGTTGAACAACCAACCACCCCAATGAATGAAAGTATGGAAGGTGGGTTGGGACAGTAGAATATTGTCAGCTAAAGGTACCATAGGGAGTACCATTTCTACAGACTCAGTTGACCCCCATGAACTCTTTCTGACAGAAGAAAACAAGGGTACAGGTCGAGAACCTTCTCCAACATTTACGTGTAGGAGAATGTAAGAGTGGAGACAGAGAGAAAGAGATGAGATGAGAGTTTCATGGGGAGAATAAAGAAGGAATTGGTGTGTGCAGGAGTGTGTGTGCAAGGAGAGACCGAGCGAGAGAATTCTAGGTCCTAAGTTTAGAAGTCTGTAGAAGACCCGAGGAATAGAGAATGTTGGAAATTATCAGCAAACCTCGTGAAGGTCTGATGTTTAGAGATAGAGATAGTGGAAAAGATGTTCTCAGTAGAAGGCTATGTTGGCGAGAGAGGAAACTCGTGCAACAAAGGAAAACACTTGTGCGGAGCGGGGGACGCTCCAGGGTGTAGATCTAAGTAAAGGAGACCTAGGAAGTGTGCCCAGGAGAAGAGTGGTTAGGATGGAAGGAAGAAGACCCCATGATTTTCTGACTGGAACACAAGAGGGTTGCAGGCTTGATGTTGGCTGGAGAGAAATCCAATTGGGAAGGAATTTGATAAAATTTGTGGAAGACCTAAGTTCAATAGGAATAAGGGGATACTTCTGTTGTTGCTAGAGAAGTGGAGGAGAGTAACCTCCTTGATATATTTATTGATTTGATGAGTCAACAATGAGAGAATCCTTTGGTGGTATCATAACCTGGCACGGGGGTGGCTTTCTGCCGAAGTTATAGAGAAAGTAGAGCCTATGGCTGGGTGGAAAGGAAAACACCCACAATCATTTGGCTGGTTAACTTCTTCACATAACATATAAGTATTTGTATATCCTATGTGTAGAGTAAAAATAATGGTTGTCGTCTATAAATTTTATTAAGTGTGCAAGTTTGTTGATGGATTGAGTACTTGTTCTATTGGCATTCCTTTGTGTTTGAGTGATGTTGTAATTGTATGGTATTGCATATGTTTTGCATATCTAGATATAAGAACCATGCAACTTAATTTGGAAAATAACAACCTTCCACATTGATAGAATGAAAGTAGTTGCATATCTAAGGGCACAAATCTGTAAGAAAGCTAAAAGGTTGCAAATATATGTTATCCCATGCATATCATGATAGAGATAGTTGAAATGGGTTCCTATGAGAAGTAACCAGACCTGTAGGTAAGAATTTCCATGATAATTCCAGAAGGTAACGAGGCATTGTGACCCTCCTTCAATTCAATAATGAATTAACTGTAAAACCTCTATATAAAACGCCAAAGAAGGCCGTCAAACTCGATATATTTATGTTGTTCAAAGAAAGCAAGGTCAGCAGGATTTGATGCTTTTTTCATAGGCATAAGAGCTCGAGGAAGTTGATCCCATGATCCAGTAAGGTGATGTAGTACAAGGTTGCGGGACTGCTATGTCCAAAAGCTTAAACTAAACCTTTGAAACTTCCTATTTGAATCGACAAAACTCACCAACTGTTGGATGGGTAGATCGATAGATCTCCATTGTTGGCCTATTGTGTAAACCTCAGGAGGGATTTTTTTAGGAAATGAGGAACACTTCCACGCTAATCCTAGCAGAAGAGAAGAAGAAATATTTAATCAAGAAAGTAAATGACAAATAAAACACATAATACACATAATACACATATATTTTGCCCTAGATATCCAAACCGGGAAAACCAACATTCCTTGAGCATCCTGCTCTCTTGTTGTCTTATTCATTTAGAATAAAAGGTTACATGTCTAACCTTGGTCCACACCTAAGAAACAATCAACATCATACCTTATTTATTTACACAGGAACAACCCTGTAGCAAATTCAACTTACATCTACATGACCAACAACCTCTACGATTAGATCATTGGTGATTATCCATTCATCATCTTTTACAAGATTACAAAACACCTTATTTATATGCTTTACAGTAGGAAAAACCCTAAAGAAAAGGTACCCAAAGATAGTTACAGATCCACGCAGGTCATTGGCTACAAATCCCATGAATCTCAAGATTCTGTTACAATCGACTACCAAGTTAGGTTACCAGTCGACTACCAAGTCAGATTACCAGTCGACCTTCATTCGGTCTTCAGTTGGTTGACATGCACTCGCCTTTCGACCTCTTCTCGGTTGACTTCTTCAATTTGTTGTCGATATCTTCAACTTCAACTTTACATGATTGAACCACCTCGACCTTCGAATTGTTGTTAATATTTTCGACTTCGACTTTACCCGGTCAAACAACCTCGACCTTCAACTATCAGTTGATCCACCTCGACTAGACTTTCATTTCAAAGAATATAACAACCCAACATTCTCCCACTTGTTTCCTTCTTTGATGAAACTGAGAGAGTTGTGAACTCTCATTCACAGACCCAGGGCATCAATGCCCATTGCCTCTCTACACCAAAATAACTTCACAACACTCACATAATTTGTCAGAGTCTGCTATCTTTTCCAGTGTGTCTACTTTCTCTAGCAACACCTTGTTGCTTTCCACCATGTCTCTCATGAAATTGTATTGTACATCAATGTGCTTAGTCTTAGAATGATAAGCAGGGTTGTTTGCCAAAAATATTGTTCTTTGACTGTCATAACTTATCTTCATAGATCTCTTCTCAAACCCGATTATTGAACACAACCTTTGCAACCATCTTCTTTTCTTCCATGAGTGGCTCCCATGTATTCAACTTCTGTTGTTGATAGGGATACGACCGCCTGTCACTTACTCATCCAACTGATTGCTCCATTGAACATTTTGAACACATGTCCATTGGTCAACCTCTGTCGATCTAGATCTCCAGCCCAGTTAGCATCGACAAAGCCATGTACATTTAATTCACTGTCACCTCTATGTTTTCCTTGGTATAAAATAACATAATATTTTGTGCCACACAAATACCTAAATACTCTTTTGACATTTGTCCAGTGCTCCTTCCCAAGTGTCGACATGTATCTACTCAACACTCCCATTGCATGGACAATGTTTGGTTGAGTGAAAACCATCACGTACATTAGAATACCAACAACACTTGCATAGGGAACACATGCCATGTCCTCTATTTTTCTACCAGTCGAGCTTTGAATTTCTCGACTTGACCTGCTGCATTCATCTTCTTCTTGAATACCCATTTGCTACCGACATTATTTCTTCCACTAGGTAATTTGACTAATTCCCATGTCTCATTCTTGTGCAAGGATTCCATCTCTTTGACCATGGCATCCTTCCATATTTTTCCCTCTGTTTAGTCGACTACCTCCTCGACCGAATTGGGATCATCGTCGATGTAAGTTAACACAAATGCATAACGAAAGTCAGGTGAACTATACCTTTCGACTAGTTTTCTTATTCGTTCTGACCTCCTTACAACCAAGGTCAATTATTCCACATCTCCTTATAATTCAATCGACTCATCCAAATCATCTTCTTCATTCCTCAGTTCAAACTGCACCTTCTCTAGATTATTCTCGGTCTGAACAATTTCTTCAAGCCCAGACTTACTTCCAACTTCTTTGAAAACCACATCTTGACTGTACACTGTTTTCCTTGATCCAAGATCCCAGAGCTTATATCCTTTCATTCCTTCTTTGTATCCAATGAAAATACAATTGAATTCCTTCTTGTCCAACTTGCTCCTCTTTTCCTTAGGAATATGCACAAATGCATCAAATACAAATACTTTGAGATGTGAAACCAAAGACTTCTTTCCTAACCATACCTCATGTGGAGTCACATTGACTAGCGCCGATGAAGAAGCCATATTCAACAGATATTTTGCAGTGTCAACTGCCTCTGCCCAGAATTCTTGTGTGATCCTAGAACCACTGAGCATGCTCCTTGCCTTGTCCATCAATGTTCTGTTCATTCTCTCATCAACTCCATTTTGTTGTGGGGTATATGGTGTGGTATTTTGGCGTGCTATGCATTAGTTCTTGTAGAACTGATCAAATTATTTTCCACAGAATTCACCATCGTTGTCAATTCTCATCAACTTAATCTTCTTATATGTTGGGTTTTCTACAAGAGATTTAAACTCTTTGAATTTCTCAAGAACCTCTGATTTATTCCTCAAGAAATATATCCATGTCTTCCTGGAAAAATAATCTATGAAGGAGACATAATAAAAGGATTCACCAAGTGAAGGCACTGAAACATGGCCAAACACATCACTATGAACCAACTCTAGAATCCCATTTTCCCTTGTTGCTCTAGATGAGAACCTCACTTGACTTGTTTTCCCTATATAAAATGTTCACAAAATTAGACTTTTAAATTAAATTCAAGAAAATCTTCAACCATACCTTTTTTATGCATAGCTCGAAGTCCTTTTTCTCCTATGCATCCCATCCTCTCGTGCCATAGCATGGTTAGGTCGAATTTATGATGACTTGTCGAATCCGTTTGAATCGACTCATCCCTAGTCGAGTTGAATTCGAGTCAACTTCACGAACAAGAATGTTATTGCATCTAGTCGAGTCGACACTCCCTAGTAACTTGAATATAGTTCCAATTCGAACTCCTTTCATTAATACCATCACACCTCTGATCATATTGCACAAATCCTTCTGAAATAGAGTGTGCACCTCTGCATCACTCATCTTGCTGATACATATTGGGTTTTGACACAGACCCCCACCTCAGCAGGGTCTGCTTGACCTCCCGGTCTTTGGATCTTCAAATTCCCAAGCTGAAATAGCTCCTTGGTCCCCATTGGAACCCTTCACACATGTAACCATAGGTATCCCTTTATATCCTCCTCCCGCGCAAACATGCACTAGACATGAGCCTCCACTCCACGTGACCACTGGCGTGACCATAAACTTAACCCCAAAAGGTGCGTCAGGATTTCACGATTTTGGGACTTTCGTTGAGAGTCACTCCGACTCCTATGATTCTTGAAACCACAAAATGGGCTAACGGTCCCTAGCTCCTCCCTTATTCATCTTCCATATGACCTTCAGTCAAATCCTGGGGTCCACCTCCGAGCGCGTCAAGATTTCGCGTATCGGGAACTCATGATGTAACTTTGCTCCCTTTTCCCGATATCCGAACTTGTGACTTCCTCACCATAGATCAACGATCCTAAACCTCCCATGATCTGATGGCCCAAATCGCATAAGGATTTCACGATTTGCAACCTTCGAGTTGCAAGTTTCTCCACTCTCTCAACTCCCGAAATGCCGATATTTTGGAGAACCCAATCAACGGTTCACGCTCCTCTGGATCTAACAACTGCTATCTCTCCCGAGCTTGCAAGTGTGGAAAGACACTTGGCCTTATCCTCCCCACATATCTATGAGATTTGATCGTCCATGGAAAATCGACGCTTCTCCCTCCGAGAATTCCCACCATCCGTTCAGGCTCTTTATAGTTCCTCACCAAATAACTTGGCGTCTTTCCTTATGAGCTAGATTTCTACGAGGTGAATTCGACCCTCGTCCTTCCTTTGTACTTTTCTAAGTCTGTATCCCTCTCAAGCTTGATTCTTGCTGCAAACTCAAGGATTTTAAGGAATTCTTGCGCGGACTCCTTGCGGCCCTCACGATAATCCTTGATTATCTGATATCTCCCAAATTTTCGCACTCCTTGTGACATAAGTTCTTCAACCACTCCCTTGGGTTGGAAAAGTCTAAGACTTTTCTCAGCCCATGCACACCTTTCACGACTCTATGCTATACTTGCACTTCTGTTGGTATAAGAACAACTCTATCTCTCCTGAGATTTTCTGAGGTAAAACTCAGAATCTTGTCAACGCACTCCTTGCGGACCTTCACTGCACTGCTTGCAAGAATTATCAGGATGAGGAGAAATTGAAACTTATAATCTCTCTCTCGCAGACTCCATACATTCAACATGAAATCATACACATAAAGCATTGAAACAAATGCATAATAGAGCATATAAGCAAACTGTAAAGATACCATTCAATAGATGCAAACAGTAACCATAACAACACCATGAAATTGGATTAAAGCCTTCTTATATTAATTCAAGTGCTTCTGTACATGGTTTCTATAACAACAACTATCTGCTCAAACAACTTCTACAATCTTTGTTCTTATCTGCTCTCCTATGGTCTCTTGCTCTACAACTTCTGCTCTTACAATTGAGAATGATAATTCAATACATACGAGGGATATTTCTTGAGTTTTCCCTCCTACAACTCTAAGCTATCTTATTGAAATTAAAGACTACAACTACTTTACATTAGTACATTAAATGCCTCCAACCGACGGATGAGAGCAACGCTCAATATCTGCATTACAATCCCCAAAACATTTAAGAGTAATTACATCCTTCCAACTATTACATTAATGTGCCATCCTTTGAAATTCAAAATGTCTTCAAAATGCGCACTGGTGTAGATCCAGTTGTCCTCCACTCGCGCTTGCTAGCGATGCTCTTGCATCATACTCCTTTGGATGTAAAATTTATGGACTCCTATCCATGATCTCTTGCACCATCTGTCCATGTTTCTGGATATCTTCTTCACTTTCCCAATTGGCATCCTCAATCGTGTGTCCTTTCCATTTTATCAAATATTCAAAATATGTCTTCCTTCAGATCTTCTTACCAACTCTATGATCAATGACCTTTTCCATCTGCAGATTTTCAGCTACAGGCATCTGCTTGACCCACTGAACTTTCTGTTGATTCTCTGTCCCATCTGTTTCATTTCCTCTGTAAGGATATAGATATGCTATGTTGAATATGGGTGATATGCCCACATCATCTGGAAATTCTATCTCATAATCATTTGCCTCAAATTTCTGCAAGATTTTACACGACCCTATCTTTTTCATCTTCATCTTGTTATATGTTCCCCTTGGGAACCTCTCTTTTCTTATATGTGCTAAGACCAAATCTCCCACTTCGAATTGAAGCTCTCTCCTGTGCTGATATGCTCTATGCTTGTATTCCTGGTTAGAACTCTACAACCACTCTTTAATCTTACTGTGGATCTCTTGCATCTCTACTGCAAAATCTTCCGCTCCAGCACTCCAAAACTCATTCTGCTCCAAGTCTCTCAACTCAAATACTCTCCTTGGCTGCATTCCATACTTTATTTGAAATGGGCTCTATCCTGTGCTCCGGTTAGGTGAGTGGTTATATGAAAATTCCGCTTGCGACAAAATATGATCCCACTGACTATGATGTTTAGCTACTAAACTCCTCAATAAGTCTCCCAAACTTTGATTTACTACCTCAGTCTATCCATCCATCTAAGGGTGATATGCTGAGCTAAAAGATAAATTTGTCCCTAGCTTCTTCCATAGTGTCCTCCAGAAATGACCAACAAATTTGGTATCTCTGTCTGAAACAATAATCTCGGGTAAACCAAGAAGTCGAACAACTTCTTTGAAAAACAGATTTGCAATGTGTGTTGCATCACTGGTTTTCTGACATGGAATGAAATGTGCCATTTTTGAGAATCTGTCAACTACCACAAATATGGAATCACAACCTCTCTGTGTCCTTAGCAGTCCCAACACAAAATCCATGCTTACCGCTTCCCACGACCTCTCTGGTATTGGCAATGGTTGATACAACCCTGTATTTTGTCTTTTCCCCTTTGCGTGCTGGCTGATTCTACATTTGTTGAAAAATTTCTTGACATCCATCCTCATCCCTGGCCAATAATACAAACTGTTCAGTTGCACAAACATTTTATCACGGCCGAAGTGTCCAACCAATCCCCCACTATGTTTTTCCTTCAAAAGGTTTTCTCTCATAGAACTCTTCGAGATACATAATTGATTTCCTTTGAATAACAATCCATCTTGAATTAAATATTCAATCCATTGGCTTCTATCTCTTAGAACAAGATTCTCGCATGCTTCATAAGCGTCCTTGAAATCTGAATCATCTCTGTACATTTCCTTAAGGCTATCAAAACCTAAGGTCTTCACACGAAACTCCTGCAGAATCAAACATTTCCTGCTCAATGCATCAACAACCTTGTTAGCATTTCCAGAAATGTGCTTTATAACAAAAGTAAAGTTTTGCATAAATTCAACCCATTTTGCATGTTTCTAGTTCAAATTTTCCTATATGGTTATAAACTATAAGGCCTAGTTGTCGCTATAGAAAACAAACTCTTTTGGAACCAGGTAGTGCCTCCATTTCTTCAACTCCTATATGAATGCAAAAAACTCTTTATCATACGTGGAATATTTCATCTTGGTCTCGTTCAACTTCTCACTGAAGTATGCAACTGGTCTATTGTCCCGACTTAAGGCTGCTCCAATCGCAAATCCACTTACGTCACATCTCACTTGAAATGTTTTATTGAAGTCTGGCAAAACCAAAACTGGCTGTTCAATTATCTTCTCCTTCAACAACTTGAAACTTTTCTCCGCTTCCTCTGTCCAATAAAAAGATTTATGTCTTTTCTTGACTGTGTCAATCATTGATGCACAAAACCCACTAAAATTTCTGATGAAGTTCCAGTAAAAATTGGCTAGTCCATGGAAGCTTCTATCTTCAAAGATATTCCTTGGCGAAGACCACTCTTTGATTGCTTTTACCTTTTCAGGATCGATCTTCAACTCATTCAAAGAGATCACAAAACCCAAATAACAACTTATGTCTTCATGAAAGACGACTTCTTCAGATTTATCAACAACTTCTCTTGCTGCAACCTCCTCATCACTGAAGTTAAATGCCTCAAATGTTCTTCCTCAGTCTTACTAAAGATCAGTATATCATCAAGATATACAATTACAAACTTCCCAATGAAATCTTTCAAGACTTCATTCATCAATCTCATAAAAGTACTTGGTGCATTCGTCAAGCCAAACGACATGACAAGCCATTCATACATCCCTTCATTCCTCTTGAATGTTGTCTTCCATACATCACCTTCCCTCATTCTAATCTGATGATATCCTCTTTTCAAATCAGTTTATGAAAAAAACTTTGCTCCACTCAAGCAATCCATCAAGTCATCCATCCTGGGTAAAGGAAATCTATACCTGATGGTGATTTTGTTTATAGCCCTCGAGTCTGTACATATCATCCATCCACCATATTTCTTTGGACTTAACACTATTGGCACAACGCATGGACTCAAGCTTTCTCTAATCAACCCTTTATCCATCAAATCCTAGACTTCCTTCTTGACCTCTTCATTCTTCTGCAGCGTCACTCTGTACACTATTTTTTTTGGTAAACTCACCCCTGGTGTAAGCTTGATGTGATGGCTTATACTTCTGATGGGCGACAACGAACAAGGTAAATCCTCCACCATTATATCAATGAAATTCTCCAGCAGTTCCTGAATTTCTTCAGGTAGATCATCTATTGAGGTATTGGTCAAGACGATTCTAGGTTTTCTAACCACAACAAACTGCATTTCTTCATCTTTCTTGAATTCATACAGAAGTTCCTTCCCACTCATGAGAACTATAGTATTACTTGTTTCTTCTTTCGCCTTCTTGTATTCAATTGGCAATAACATATGCGTCCTACCATTCTTCTCCAAGGTATATGTGTTCTTTCTTCCGTCATGAATAACATTTATGTAATATTGCCACGATCTTCCCAACAAAATATGACAGACATCCATGGGAATTACATCACATAATATCTCATCTCTATAACCCCCTATCTTAAATTCAACTAAACATTGTTTAGTGACTATTCCTGATGTCCTTTTTGCACCCACGAAACTTTGTATGGGCTTGGATGTGCAACTGTCTCCAATTCCAACTTCTCTACCATTTCTGTGGATACTGGATTATCCGTGCTTCCACTGTCAACTATCACCTTGCATACCCTATCCTTGGTCTTGCAAGCAGTCCTAAGCAAAATTTTCCTCTAGACTGGATTCTCCATCTCTTTCTCTGGCTTCAAGAGAATTTTCCTCATCATTAAGGATCTTCCACCTTCTGCATCTTCTGCCTCAACATTTCACCTTTGCGCTTTTGAAATGTGAGCTTCGCCTCCTCCATCTCTTTTTCTATCGGGACATTCAAAATATTTGTGTCCGATCTTTCCATAGAAAAAACACTTTATTTCACCTCCTCTGACTCTTCCTCTTCCTCTTGCTCGAGGAAAAGTGCTCATATCGACATACTGTCCTCCTTGTGAGATTCCTCCCCTTTCTGGGTGGTTATGAGGTTTATTTTCTTCATCCTTTGGCTTCTGTACTCTGTCCTAGGCAACTGCTTTGCCTCTACTCTGACTTCTACCTTTTCCCCTTTGACCTTGCTTTCGGGCCAATTTCACTTCTTCCTTTGAAGCAATCTGATAAGAATCTTCTACATTCCCGATTGTCACCATGCTCTTCTCATCCTGAATCTCATATCTCAAGCCATTCATGTATCTAGAGACTTTTTCATCATCACTCTCGCGATGACCAACTCTGATGTTTAACCTGTAAAATTCCTCAGTATGTTCCTTCACTGTCATCCCTTTCTGTCTTAAATTCCGCATTCTTCGAAACATATTGATTTGATAATCCCTGGGTATGAATTTGTCTTTCAACTTGGCGAACATCTTGTCCCAGCTTTTAATTCTTTGTTTGCCTTTGCAATGCTTGTCAGCCTACAGTTCATCCCACCATAGTGCTACATGCCCTTTCAATCTAGTGACAACATGATTTACTTTCTTATCTTCTTCGATATCCTCATAGTCAAAGTATTTATCTAGAGATCTAAACCAATCTAGCAGCTCCTCAACGTCTAAGTTACCTTCATACATCAGAATGTCCAGTCTTGCTCTGGCACCTATTCTTGAAACAACTTTAAATAGACGTTCTTCTGCAACATCTTCAACTACAACTTCTTCTTCGACTCCATCTTCGTTCTCACTTTCGGCCTCACTGATATCTCCAGTATCAGGTGTTCACCTCTGTTCTGTCTCCAAAACATCCAATCGAGCACGAAGTTCTCTCATCTCCCTTTCCACGGCTGGATCGGGCATGGGTCTCTCTTGACGTCTCCTCGATGACATTGTTTCAATCTATCCACACAGAATTCAAATCACAACTGTCCTCTGTCTTCTCTCTACAGAAAACAAAATTTGTTAGCTCTAATACCACCTGACATAGACCCCCACCTCAGCAGGGTTTTCTTGACCTCTCGATCTTTGGATCTTCAAATTTCTGAGCCAAAATGGTTCCTTGGTCCCCGCTGGAACCCTTCACACATATAATCACAAGTCTCCCTTTATATGCTCTTCTCGTGAAAACATGCACTAGACACGAGCCTCCACTCTATGTGACCACCAACGTGACCACAAACTTAACCCCAAAAGGCACGTCGGGATTTCACAATTTTGGGACTTTCGTTGCGAGTCACCCTGACTCCTCCGATTCCCAAAACCTTGAAATGGGATAACGATCCCCAGCTCCTCCCTTATTCTTCTTCCATATGACCTCCAGTCAAATCCTGGGGTCCACCTATGAGTGCGTTGGGATTTCGTGTATCGGGAACTCACGATGTGACTTTTCTCCCTTTTCTCGATATTTGAACTCGTGACTTCCTCGCCACAGATCAACGATCCTGAACCTCCCATGATCGGACGACCCAGACCGCGTCGAGATTTTGAGATTCTTGACCTCCGAGTAGAAAGTTCCTCCACTCTCCTAACTCCCGAAATGGCGATATTTCGGAGGACCCAATCAACGACTCACGCTCCTCTGGATGTAACGACTTCTATCTCTCCTGATCTTGTGAGTGTGGAAAGACACTCGACCTTATCCTCCCCATATATCTGCAAGATCTGACGGTCCATGGAAAATTGGCGCTTCTCCCTCCGAGAATTCCCACCGTCTGTTCAGGCTCTTGATAGTTCCTCACCAAATAACTTGGCATCTTTCTTCCTAAGCTTGATTTCTATGAGGTGACTTCAACCCTTGTCCTTCCTTTGGACTTTTCTAAGTCTCTATCCCTCCTGAGCTTGATTCTTGCTGCAAACTCAAGGATTCTAAGAAATTCTTGCGTGCACTCCTTGCGGCCCTCACGATAATCCCTGATTATCTGATATCTCCCAAATCTGCGCACTCCTTGCGACATAAGTTATTCAACTGCTCCCTTGGTTTGGAAAAGTCTAAGACTTTTCATAGCCCGCGTACACCTTGCACGGATATGTGCTATACTTTCACTTCTGTTGGTATAAGAACAACTCTATCTCTCCTAAGTGTTTTTGAGGTAAAACTTGGAATCTTGTCAACGCACTCCTTGCGGACCTTCACTGCACTCCTTGCGGACCTTCATTGCACTCCTTGCAGAAATTATCAGGACGAGGAAAAATTGAAACTTATGCTCTCTCTCTCACAGACTCCATACATTCAACATGAAATCATACACATAAAGCATTGAAACAAATGCATAACAAAGCATATAAGCAAACTGTAAAGATACCATTCAATAGATGCAAATAGTAACCATAACAACACCATGAAATTGGATTAAAGCCTTCTTATATTAATTCAAGTGCTTCTGTACATGGTTTCTATAGCAACAACTATTTTCTCAAACAACTTCTACAATCTCTGTTCTTCTCTGCTCTCCTATGCTCTCTTTCTCTACAACTTCTGCTCTTACAACTAATACAATACATATGAGGGAGCTTTCTTGAGTTTTCCCTCCTACAACTCTAAGCTATCTCATCGAAATTAAAGACTACAACTACTTTACATTTATTACATTAAATGCCTCCAACTGACAAATGAGAGCAATGCTAGAGATTTTCATTACAATCCCCAAAAAATTTAAGAGTAATTACATCATTCCAACTATTACATTAATGTGCCATCCTTTGAAATTCAAAATGTCTTCAAAATGCGCGCTAGTGTAGATCCAGCTGTCCTCCAATCACGCTTGTTGGCGATGCTCCTGCATCAAGTTTCTTTCCAAACCTGGAATGTGTAGCACACTTGAAAGGGTTCTACTCCTCCCATCCCGCAGTATCAGTTGAAATCTTCCTCGTCCGATAATTTTGGTTGTCGATTCGTCCCTCAAGAACACATCTCCTCCTTCATATTGTTCATATTCGTAGAACCGTTCTCTATGTGGTGTCATATTATAGGATTCTTCTGAGTCAATCAACCAAACATCTTGATCCGACTGTGTACTGGTTGATGCTAGGTACACATCACCTCCCTTATCTGGAGTCGTCTTTCTCTCAGTGGACTACTTCTCGTCGGATCCTATACTGACTTCCATTACCTTTTACTTGCAGTCCATTTTGTAATTCCCAGCTTTACCGCATTTCCAACATATTCTTGTCGATTGAACATGGGATTTAGATATAACCTTTGACTTAGACTTTCTACTAGAGAATTTTCCTTTATCTCTGTCAATTGGTCTACCTCTGACCACTAATGCATCTTTGGTCGATCCTTCCATGTTCTTCCTTCTCATTTCTTCAGACAGTAGAGATGAAACCACATCTTCTAGTGCTAATGTGGTTGTATTACTCCCTATAGCCACGACTAAGCTATCCTAGGAGTCTAGCAAAGAACATAATAGGATAATACATTTCTCCTCCTCAATGATTTGAATATCCATAGAAGATAAATGGCTTATAATGGTATTAAATGCATTTAAATACTAAGTCATCGAACTTCCCTCACTCATCCTCAAAAAATACCGTTTATTTTTGAGAAACAACTTATTTACCAGGGATTTCAACTAGTACAAGCACCCCAACTTGTTGCAAAATTTCTTGGCCAAATCTTCACCTAAGACATTCAGTAGTACCGAATCTGCTAGAGAAAGTTGAATCGTAATCCTTGTTCTTCTCTTGAGTTTCTCCCATTCTTCCATCGACATACCTATCAGCATGGTACTTAGACAAACTGTTGTCCATTGTTCTTGATCTACAAGGAGATCTTCAATTTTAAGCTTTCAAAGATCAAAATTATGTCCAATGAATTTTTCGATCTATATTCTCGAGCTCTCGCCATTCTTTAACACAATATTTAAAATATTTTTGATTTATGACAATTACTATACCTAGGGTTTAGCTCATATCCAAGGTTGTTAAAACAAGCTTTGATACCACATGTTAGGAAATGAGGAACACTTCCATGCTAAACCTATTATAAGAGAGGAAGAAACATTTAATCAATAAAGTAAATGACAAGGCAAACACACAATACACAAAGATTTTACCCTGGAAACCCAAACCGGGAAAACCAACATTCCTTGAGCATTCTTCTCTCTTGTTGTCTTATTCATTCAAAATAAAAGGTTACATTTCTAACCTTGGTCCACACCTAAGACACAATTGACATCATACCTTATTTCTTTCCATAAGAACAACCCTGTAGCCAATTTGACTTACATCTACAGGACCGGCAACCTCTATGATTAGATAATTGGTGATTTATCCATTCATCATCTTTTACAGCATTAAAACATGCCTTGTTTATGGGATTTACAGTAGGCAAAACCCTAAAGAAAAGGCACCAAAAAATGGTTACATATCCACGTATATCATTGGCTACAAATCCCGCGAATCTTGGCATTCTATTACAGTCGACTACCAAGTCGGATTACCAGTCGACTATGAGTCAAACTTCATTCGGTCTCTAATCAGTTGCCACATGCCGTCCTGTCGACCTCTTATCGGTTGACCTCTTCGACTTGCTATCGATATGTTCGACTTCAAATTTACCTGGTCGAACCTCCTCAACCTTCGACTTGCTGTCGATATCTTTGAATTCGAGTTTACTCAGTTCAACCACCTCGATCTTCAATTATCAGTCGATCCACCTCGACTAGAATTTCACTGCAAATAATATAACAACCCAACAGATTTGACGTCATGGTCATGGAGATGACACTTGTGATCATATAAGTTGCAAAGGAATTAAATGTGGGCCCACAGAGGGCCAAGACTGTTGGACGTTCACCTTAATTTATGGTCGTCAGATCTACAGTATAGGGTGCTTAATCTTAACGTTTATTTGACCGGAGTTGATCCCCCCCCTTGTTAAAATTCAAGAGTCATATCTTGTCAAGGAATAAAACCTTTAATTCGCCATACGATAAAAAATTATGACCAAGGACTTATTTGTTCGATTTCCTGTCAATATCTTCGACTTCGACTTTACCCGGTCAAACCACCTCGATCTTCGATTATCAGTCGATCGACCTCGACTAGACTTTCACTGCAAATAATATAAGAGCCCAACATATTTGACATCGGGGTCACGGAGATGACACTTATCATCATATAAGTCGCAAAGGAATTAAATGTGGGCCCACAGAGGGCCAAAACCGTTGGATCGACGCCTTAATTTATGGTCGTCATATCTATAGTATAGGGCGCTTAATCTCAACATTTCCTTGACTGACGTTGATCCCCTCCTTGTTAAAATTCAAGAGTCATATCTCGTCAAGGAATAAGCCCTTTACTTATTGTTACACATTATTTTGGTCACCCTTGTGATCAATGGAAAACATGTGCTTAACTCACTTCCATGTTCCCTAAAAATATTAAAAGAGACTTTATCCATGAGAAAAGTGGTATGCTTTTCCTCTTTCAAAAACTATGACAAGAAAGGTCATCACACCCTGCTTTATGCATAGGGTGCGATGATGACTAATCGTTTCACTTTGCACCAAAACTGGACTGCGACATCGTCGCAGGCTGTCTGTGCATAGGGTGCGACGATGCTTAAGCAAGGGAAAAGTCAAAATTCATGAATGTTCTAGAAGGGAATCTTCTAGAATATGAGGTGGCCTCTGATTGGTTTGGATCTTACTCGCTTATCTGATTTAGTGGGATCATCCTAATATCCTCATATATCCTTCTTTCACCCTATATAAAGAGGGATTTATCATGGAAAAGGCTAAGGTTGAAAAGGCTAAGATCTGCATATGCATGAAGAGTTCTACTACAAATTATACTTAAGGGATTTGCTTTAGTTCTCTAAGTCAGATTGTGGATCTTCTTCATCAATGCATTGGAGAAAAGGTGTGTGTGTTGGAGCAAAGAGCCATTGAAAGAGACCTTGCAACATCAAATCATGGGTTGTATTCTCCACTTTCCATTTAATATAATGCAACAATACATTTCTTCCCTATAAAGGTGTCCTAGCTTTTATTATATAACTCCATCTTATACATAGAATCCATTGGAATATATATATATCTTTTTTCTCTCTCTTTGTTGGTTTGTGCTTCTTAAACATGTCCACCATCCAAAAAAATCAAATAAGGAGCTACAAGGACGAAACTAGCGAGGATCAAGCGTCATTTAAAAGGTATGTCACTTGTACCTCTCTAAACTAGTTTATATAACAATGAAGTCTAAGGTGAAGTTTGTATTCTGTCTTATTTTGTTCTAGCTTCCTATGGAAGTTAGGGAGATCAATTTGTGTCAGCACTGGCCAATTAGTCCGATAAAACAGCTGGCGACTCCACTGGGGAAACGACGTTTTTTGTTTTTTTACTTCTTATTTTCTTTTAGCCTGCCTTCTTTTGGTTAATTTCATTCTTTGAGTCTGTGGGTGATCCATCTTGATTCTCTGGGTCTGAAGGTTCATTGAGATTTTTTGTCTCTCTTCCCAATTTTCTTTATTTTCAGATATTGTCGCACTGTGCCCAATATACAGCCTGAGCCGATCCTTTGTTATCACACTCTACTGGTGCAATTGTCTTCCTTCTTAATAAGCTTCTCCAAGTGGCAATTGATCCTATCAAGCCAATACTCCCTATTTTTATTAATTTGTGCTGTTATTAAGTCATCGACAGTTATTAGATCTTTTGATGGAGATGATCCTTTTTTCTGCTCAAGTGCCCTCTTGAGACCTCTTGTTCTTGGTCTCATTGGTTTGAACTGCTTTTCCTGATCCTATGAATTCTCAACATCAACAACTTCCTTACCTTTGGCATTATGCTTTGTCAAATCTGCTTTGGGCTTGTTTAAGAGAAGCTGATTTTCTTTTAGATGCATGTTCTCATGTTGCAAGAATGAGACTAAGAAATTTTTCATTGACAAACTGTTTTGCAACTCTCTAATCTCAAATTCTCTCTCCTGGATGATCTTCTCTGAAGTTTTGACCTCCTCATGCACTTGTAAATTTTCCATATCAGTGTCAAGATGAACCTGTGTTTCTTCCTCTAATGGTGTCTCATGCTGCTATGATGATGTAGGCTTGGCCCTTTCAACAATGTATGGAGCAAACAAAAGCCTCTTACCTCTAACATAAGACTGAGTCACCTCTGCCCTAGGAACTCTTTTGGTAGGTTTTCCTGTGGAAGCAACCTCTTGATGTGTTGGTGAATCCAAGGGTGTAGAATGACTGCTAGATCGAGCTCGAGAAGACAAAATGGAACTTGAATATACAAAACCATCCCATGACAAATTGATCTGTGATAACTGATGGCAAACCAAGACTTTCACCAAGCCATGGTGAAACAGACTAGCATGATGATTTTCTCCCAATCTCTGTATTTTCTCTACCATCTTTACCATGCTCTTGTAAAGGTAATGAGGTAAGTTTAGGGTCTTTACACCAGTGAAATGCATCAAGAGTATCATATGATACTGATATAACCTTGAGTATCTGCCTTCACATGTGAAGTACCTCATGATCAATTTCATGAGAGGGGCATACATGTCCAACAACTGTCTAAATGGAAAGATGTGTGTAGGAGCTACTTTATATGCTGGCTTTAAATACATTTTGTAGCTCTCAAGGTCAAGGTCTCTAGTCTTGAACCAGTTTTGTCCACTGTTTGGAATCCCTGAGGTCGAGGCAATAATTTATTTTGAAAGAGTGAACACCACCCCTAAAATGGTCACCTTATCTCTTCTCAATCTAGTGGCAAAAGTGATGGTAAGTTTATCATGAAAACCAAGTTCTTCAACCTTTTGGAAAAAGGAAAGGCAACCAACATCCTGAAATGATTTCTTGAGGAAAGGTGAGGATATGATTTCATTGACTGAAGTGGGCTCATACTTGCTAGTATGACCTCCTTTGTGCCTTGTTTTCTCAGTGGTTTCAGAATCCATTGCTAACCCTAGCTCAATGGGAGAGGAAATTAGGGTTTGGTGTAGGAAAAAACCAGGGATTTGGGCAATTTTTAGAAATTAAGGGAGATGAAAGGGTTAGTGGTCTTATAAATTCTTAGAAAAATTTAGGGGGGTAGGGAGATATGTCAGGGAGTAGGGAAAGTGGAATTTGAGGGAATGAGTGAGGGGAAGGGGTCCAAAAGAGGAAAACACAATCCTAACCCAACAAAGTGTAGTCTAGGCTAGGGTTTACAAAAAAATAGAGAAAATGAGGCATGGGGACGAGGAAAAATGTTTATGAAGGTGTATGAAAGGCGAGGAAAGATGTACGAGACTTAAATTTAGGGTTTTTATGAACAATTTGTCAATGAGATTATGAAACCAAGCAAATGCAACTGAAACCCTAGAAGAGGGAATTGATCTCTCAAATCATGAAATGAAAACACAAGAGGTGTTTTGTAGGCCACACTTACTTGTATCTGATACACTCGAACCGACTTGTCATGTAGAAACCACTGGAATGAAATGTTTTCCTCCTATGTCAAACACAACACTTTAGGTCAAAACACAACACACTGGTAAAACGCAGCACAAAGCGTAATGCACTGGTAAAACGCAACAAAAACGCAGCACAAAGCACAATGCACTAGTAAAACGTAGCAAAAACACAACACACTGAAGGGAAAATCACTTTTTTGAGGGTGAGAATGATTTTTCTTGGTGAAGAGAAGTCCTTTGGAGGTGAAATGAGCAAATAAGAAGCTCTTTTGATCTTTTTATAAGCTAGAGTTTGATTTTTCCTTTTGAGTGGTGATGTGACATCACTTTGTCTTTTTGAAAAATGAATTGGTATGCTAGTGTACTGTAGCTTCAAACTTTAGTATGCATACTTACATATTTATAGAGAATAAAATATACTTTATAAATCTTTTTGAGCACTTCCCCTAATTACTACTCCCATGATGATGACCTAGGTGATGTTATGACTCTTTTATGACCTTTCTGATGACTTGACCTAATAATAACACCTAATGGATTATGAAACTGATGATTTGGAACTTTGAACCTCAAAGTATGACATGACCAAAAATGATGGCTGATATGGTGATCAAGACATTGTACCAATGACTCATCACAAAGAGTGATGGCATGACCAAGATGACAATTTTGACTATGGATATAATGGGAGTAGTAACACACCTAGATATACTAACCAATGACCAAATTTTTATTTGAAAACCTATTGAAACCATAAAAAATTGTTGTAGGTCCCTACCAAAACCTTGTAAAAGCACATTTGATCACTGGTGACTATTGGACTCTAACACCTTCTAGGGAAAAAAACCCTAACATAACTTCTACCGTCAGATCTGTGAATTTATAATGAATGGTCCAGATTTACTATGAAATTACAATATACATTTACAAGGAAAATTTTCCTTCAGGGGCTTCACCCCCGAATCCCCGCCAGGGCCCCCCTTGCCCCGGGACCGCCCAACTAGGGGATGGAACCCCCAAACCCCGTAGAGGGGGTAACCCCCCTTTTCACTCCCCCACATGGAGGAGTGCACATTCTTTTGGTGTGTAAAGTCTTCATGGGGTATAAACATGGCTAAAAACAAAGACCTTTGAATCAGGAAGATCGTCAGGCTCCACAACCAACAATCTCCCACTTGGAGACTAATCTCAACAACTCCATCACTATTGTATCTGCTGGACTATTAACCTTCTTGGACCTGGAAATTTTCTCATCTTCATCTTCATTCTTGAAGACCGACTGAAACTGAGCAGGAACTTAGTTTCTCCCTGGTTACTCCCTTAGTTAACATGTTTGCATGATTTTGGCTACTGTGTATATTTTCAACCTTCAAATGTTCATCTTCCAAGATGGATTGTATGAAATGGTACCTGAGATGTACATTCTTAGTCTTTGAATGGAAGGCTGAGTTCTTTGCAAGATGAATGGCACTATCATTGTCACAATACAACTTGATATTCTCTTGCTTCTTTCCCAATTCCTCCATAAACCTCTGTAACCAAATCATCTCTTTAATAGCCTTTGTAGAAGAAAAATACTCTACCTCTGTAGTTGAAAGTGAAACAACCTTTTTCAGTTTCAAAATCCAACTTACTGTTGTTCCACCTATAATAAAAACATACCATGTGGTGCTCTTCCTGCTATCTTTATCACCTGCTATATCTGAATCAACATATCCCTTTAGAACAGTGTCTGAACCACCAAAACATAATGCATGAGTAGCACCACCTCTCAAATACCTGAGAATCCACTTTACTACCTCCCAATTTTCTTTAAATGGATTATTCATATACCCGTTCACAACTCCCATTGCATGTGCAATATTTGTTCTTGTGCAAACCATCACATACATCAAGCTGCCAACTGTTGATGAATAAGGGACCCTGAATATGTATTCTATCTCCTCCTGTGTCTTGGGACACATTTCCTTAGTTAATTTGAAATGGCTGGCCAAAGGTGTACTAACTAGTTTTTCATTCTTCATTCTAAACCTCTCCAAAACCTTCTCTATGTACTCACCCTGAGACAACGTCAATTTTCTATTTTTCCCCTCTCTTGTTATTCTCATACCAAGGATTTTCTTTGCAGCACCGAAATCCTTGATCACAAATGAATTAGCTAATTTCTTCTTGAGCACATTTATATTCTGCATATTAGACCCTGCAACAAGCATGTCATCTACATACAATAGCAAGATAATATAACTTCTATTTTCTATCCTTTTAAAATAAACACAGTGATCAGAATGATATCTACTATAACCTTGTTCTGTTAGAAACCTGTCAAACTTCAAATACCACTTCCTTGGAGCTTGCTTTAGGCCATACAATATTTTCTTCAACCTGCATACCAAATTCTCCTTTCCTTTGACCTCATACTCTTGTGGTTGATCCATATAAATCTCTTCCTCCAAATCCCCATGGAGAAAAATAATTTTTACATCTAATTGTTCAAGATGCAAATATTCTACTGCCAAAAGACTTAAAATAATCCTAATTGAAGTCATTTTAACAACAAGAGAATATTTCATCAAAATCTATACATTTCTTTTGTGCAAACACCTTTACAACATGTCTAGCCTTGTATCGCTTTTTTCCTCCATCTTCTTCCTTCAACTTGTAAACCCATTTATTCTTCATTGCTCTTTTTTCTACAGGCAACTGAACCAAGTCCTAAGTCTGGTTATTTACCAAGGAATCCATTTCCTCTTTCATGCCTTGCTCCCACTTCTTTTTGGTGTCTACCTGCATTGCCTCTTCATAACATTCTGGTTCACTAGAATCAATCAACAATAAATAATACAATGAAGGAGAGTATTGTTCAGGTGGTCTACTTAACCTGGTAAATCTTCTAACAACACTTGCAGGAGTTTGAGGTACATGTTGATCCCGTTGTTGTACATTTTGATTTTCTGGTACCTTTGGAATTTCTTTTTCAGCGATCTCATCAAGCATTGTGTATTCTGGTTTTTCTTTTTCCCGTTTCTTTCGCTGCAACTGATCTTTGTACATGACCTTCTCATTGAATATGGAATCTCTACTCCTAATGATTTTTTTATTTTCATAATCCCATAAGCGATAACCAAAATCATTAACACTGTATCCAATAAAGGTACACTTCTTGGATTTTGCCTCAAGCTTTGTTCTATTTTCTTTATCAATATGGAAAAATGATTCACAACCGAAATTCTTCAAAAAATAATAGTTTACCTTTTTACCTATCCATGTCTCCTCTGGAATTCTACCATCCAAAGAGCTTGAAGGTCCTCTTCTTATTAAGTAAACAACAATATCTACAATATATTCCCATAAATGTAAGAGAAAACCAACATGCAATCTCATACTCCTTGCATGCTCCATGATTGTCCTGTTCATCCTTTATGACACACCATTTTCTTGTGGTGTTCCTGAAACTGTCTTCTCTCTACGAATCCCAAGGTATGAATAATAATCATCAAACTCCTTGCTGCAATATTCACCTCCATTGTCTGATCTGAGACACTTCAACCTTTTTCCTGTCTCATTCTCAACCAAAGCTTTCCATTTCTTAAAACTATGAAAAACATCATATTTTTGTCAAATGCAATAAACCCAAGTTTTTCTAGTTGCATCATCAATAAAAGTAACATAATAACGAGAGCGACCAAGAGATGATACCTGAGCCGGTCCCCATACATCTGTATGCACAAGCTCTAACCTTTCACTCTTGTTTTCTTTTCTGACTCTGTTCTGTTTTCCATAAACACAATGCTCACAGAAATCCAAATCAATTTGTTTAAGATCTGGAAACAAATTTCTTTTGTGAAGTATCTGCATCCCCTTCTCACTCATGTGTCCAAGCCTATGATGCCACAGTATTGTATCCACTCCTGTAGAAGCTAAAGAGATAAAAGAGTCAGTATTGCCAATACATAAATACAATGTACCTACCTTCTCTCCTTTTGCTATCACCAATGATCCTTTGGTGAGCTTACAATGTCCAAAGATATAAGAACAACCAAAATGATGTAAAGAAAATAAATTATAATTCATTCTCTCCTTTACAAGAGAACAATGTTGAATGCAACAAGTGCAACAACTATGGTCATAAATCTAATGAATGTAGATTACCAATGCAATCCTTGAAAACAAGCAACCTTAACAATTAGGACAATAATTTATGGAAAGAAAAGCACGTAGAAGAAAAAGTAACAGAATATAAAGTGGCCCTGTATGCAATGAACAAAAAGTGCCAATGGTATATTGATAGTGGGTGCTCAAAACATATGACATGAGATAAAGACAAGTTTCTCACTCTAACAAAGAAGGATAAAGGTAAGGTCAATTTTTGAGATAATGTATCTGCCAAAATACTAGGGAAAGGAACAGTTTCTTTGGGAAAGAAAAAAAAAAAAGCAGAACATGTGCTGCTAGTATAAAATTTAAAACCTATTCTACTCAGTGTAAGCCAAACTTGTAATCAGGGACATATACTTGTTTTTGAGTCTCAAAAATGTAAAATAAGAAAAGAAGGATCACAAAAATTAGTTTATATTGCAACAAGAACCTAAAGAAATGTGTATATATTAGATATTAAGGAAGAAGAAGAATGCCATATGAGTCAAGTAGCTATGGCAAATGAGGACGGGACACTTGAGCTTTGATAACTTGATCAAAGCTAGTAAAAACGGAGTTGTAAAAGACTTGCCAAAAATCATCAAGCCTTCATATCCTATTTGCAAATTGTTTGGTATGTGTTATATTATTTTCACAAGTAGTAGTTTCTACATTGAACCGAGCGCGGAGGGGGGTTTTAGCGGGGGTGCAGGGGAAACTCCCCCAAGATTTGTTTTCCTCGAGAAACGTGTCACATTTTTTCCTCGTTTTTCATGTTGCCTTGATTTTTGTGTCCATTGTTGGGCGGTTATTTGGCACATGGTTTTTTGTCGATGGTTTTATATTTCCGGTTAGAGAATTAGGGTTGTGGACTAATCCAAGTCATTGGGTTAAAGAAACCATTCCGCCAATAGTTGGTCACGAATGGTTGCTTTAATCAACCTTCACCGTCATCTCCACTCATGAATGTGATCAGAGATATGCACAGAGTTCATTTGATGAAGGGGGGTTAAAATTTCGGTGCCCGTATCATAACAGATGGGTAATTGAAAATGCCTGAGAAAAGCCATAGTGAGGGAGTTGAAATCTTGGAAAAAACCATGTTGAAGTTCAATGTACCATTTGGTTTCAGAGCCCGTAAGTGTACGCTGTGTTGAGGGAAAGATATGAAATTATTTTACTTCAACATTTTCAGGTTCTGCCTGGCTAAAGAAAAATAGACGGGAATGTCACCCTATGTTTATAGCCATAAAAAATAATATCCTAACTCACAAGTATTGATTACAAGTGCTTAGGCTAGTATTTTTAAAAAGCTTGCTGGAAAATTCATTATTTATATGATTTTTTGAATATAACAGTTGCTGAAATAAATGTAGAGACAAAAGCAAAGACACCAAGATGATTGTTGGCCCTTGGTTATGGAAATAAGCGAAGATCAAGGAAGAAAAGGCAAAATGTGAACTGCGCGGAAGACACAATGATTGTTATTGGGTCGAAGTGAGAAAAAGAGCAGAAAAGACAGAGCAAAGTAAAAGGAAGCAATCCGTTGAACGAGGAAATTGAGGACGACAAATCAACAAGAAAGAAGGATCGTGGAAAACTCAACAAGCGGGAAAAGCCACCGTTGGATTCTTTGGAGCACCACGTGAGAAGAAAGAAAAGATAGGCTGACGAAGCCCTGAAAACGTGGGCCAAGTTGACCTAGGGTTTTGACACCTAGGTTTCAACCTAAGGATGTCAGTGAGATATTGTAATGTATAAATAAGAACCTACATGAGGGAAGGAGGTTCGATCTAGTGGTACTATTGACATGAGTGATTATTATTGTGTGAGAGAGAAGAGCTGAGTGTGAGAGCCTTCTGGTATTGTAAGATCTTCAGCTGGGTACGAAGGTCAAGTCCTGCAACTGGGTGCACAAGAAGGGGAGAGACAGAGAGGAGAAGAAAGAAGATCTACTAGCTGAGAGCGCAGACAAAAACTATATGCTTCATATTAATACACTATCAAGCAAAGTTCTGTGGACGTAGCCCTAGAGAGAGGGTGAACCACGTATATCTTGTGTTGTATGTGTGATTGGTGGTCTGTTCTTTTTTATTGGTATACTGCTATTGCATTACCATGTTAGATCTGATAGATATATCTTGCGTAGTAGATCCTAGGAAGATAAAGAATACTAGATTGTTGTGTGTCGATCGCTTTGAACCCACTTTACATTCCTTCTACTTGTATACATCTCTTTCCTGCAACCCCCACATAACTGCTTCGAGTGAGACTGCATCTGCCTCACAGGTGTTGTCAAAAGCGCCAGTAGCTAGGGCTTGTTGGTGCGCTCTTGGAGCTGAACCCTGGGTCTGCCCCTGTGCCAACAAATGGTTCCGTTGCCGGGACCAAAATCTTCTTTAGGGAATGTCAAGGTGGTATCCATCAAAGACATAAATTCAAAAGTGGATATAGGATCAAGAGAAGGACTTCGCTGAAGCCCAGAACAAGATCCCTAATCTTAGTATAGAGGATTGGTTGGAGAGATATATGTTTACTGATATACACAAGATTTTCTTTGGAGGAATCCATCAAGAGCTATATGAGTGGTTAGCTAGGTTAGAAGATACCTAGTTTGAGATCATATCTAGACCTCCTGTGGTTTGGATGTCGACGCTGATCAAGAAGGTCAAGAGAGTCGATAATGCCATGTCATGAGTAGTAGATCACTGTTTTGATAGCACCATTGAAGGGTACATCATTGAGTTTGCTGTTGACAGAGTAGTGTCATATAGCCAAGCCGAGAGATATTTCTTCAAGGGACCCAGAGGAAAATTTTTACATTTTCTGAAGCTGAGGATCAAGATGCTATTGCATGAGAAGAAAATCTTGAAGATACAGTAGATTGGTCGGATCTGGAAAAGCTAATGTTCAGGAATTCGGACAGCGACAGTGACACAGAAGCTGGACATACGCGAAGTGGGAGAGCATTCAAAGAAGTTCATCTTGCGAACTTATTCAAGTAGAACTACAGGGATGAGGGTTTCTATAGTGGAGAAGAGGTAGACCTGACAGACGAAGAGCATTCAAAACCCACTAGGGTAGAGGAAGGGAAAACTGAAGAGCCTCGTCGGGATGAGCCAGAAACTTCAGGAATTGCGTAGACTACTGAAGTAAGTACTATTAATCCCCCTATTGTCTCAACAACACTAAGCAATCAGAATAGTCAGATTCAACAGACTCCTTAGAGTACTATTACTAGCAGTTCAACATTTACTTAGACAAGAAACCTAGGAAACCTAGGAAGATCTATGGCAAATGAGATGAGGCTCAATATATTTAGGGGAGATGGGTTTGAATACCCTGATCAACACTGGTTCCTATGTGGAGCCGTATGGAATATTAAGAATGTCACCGATGAAGCTGTTAAAAGAACCCATTTTAGTACTACCCTAAGGGATCACGCACTGAGCTGGTGCATGAAGCTTGTCCAAGGACTTGCACAACCTAAGCTGCTGAATCAGATCGAGAATGCGTTGATTGCAGAATTCAAGAAACCCAAATCGAAATAACAATGTATTACAAAGCTGAAAGAGATCAAGTAGAAGGTAACCGAACCCGTTTGGGAATTCGATCAAAGATTTAAGACCTTAACATGCTGATTGACTTTTCAAATCCCAGATGAGCAGAACAAAGATTGGTTCATTGCTTCCCTTTTACCACACATCAAAGTTCCTCTGATGCAACATAAGATTGCTTCGCAGGCTGAGGTGCTGGAGATTGCCATGAATCTAGAATCAACCCCTATGGGAGATTCCAGTTCAGGTATGAGCCAAATCTTGAGTCAACTAACTAGTTTTTCTCTGCAGCTCGAAGATATGAAAAAAGATAAGGGAAAAGATAAAAGAGAAGTCATCTGGTGTGTCAGATGCAGATAAGAAGGCCATGACAGGGAACACTGTCCCCTATTCCATGAATACTTGGCCTCTACAGCTCTGAGCCCTTTGAAGCAAGTCACCTTACCCTGGTGCGAGGTATGCATAAATAGACATCTCCCTAGTGAGTGCTATTACATGCAAAAATATGTTCAGACACCAACAATTTGTATTGCACATTCTGTAAGTCTGTGGGACATGATGATAGGTATTGTAGGGCTTATGGTCTCATGCATGAAAGGTCAAGAGACATATACAAAATTCAAGGCGAAGTATAGCAAGAAGGAAACACTACGCAGTATAACTCCCCTGGGAGAGGAAACTTCAATCCTCGCGGTGGATGAGGAGGAGGAGGAGGAGGAGGAGGTATGGGTTGAGGCTAAGGACAGATGATTTGTTATATCTGTGCACAACCACGACACCTAGCAAGGGATTGTTAGAACCCTTGTACCACTTGCAACTATTGCAACTCCTTCGAGCATGTTATCGAGGAATGTCCAACATTGCTGGCTAAGGTTCAGGAAAGATGAGGACCTCAGCAGAACCCGCAAGTGCAACTGATATATGCCAAACCCCGGAGTTGCTGTTATCACTAGAGGAGGCGCTGTTACAGGAGAAGATAGATTGACCCTAGGAAAGACTACAGAAGACTCAGGAATCAGGAAAGCTGTAGAGAAGACCCAAAATTTTGATGCAAAGAAAGAAAGACATATATTTAAGGAGGCTAGAAAAGAGTTCAAAGCAGACCAAGGCTCTTCATCAAAGATACAGCCAGAAGTAAGGGAATATGGAATGCCACATGCATTTGATCAGTCTGCTTCGCCAAAAGAAAGAAAAGAGGTAATCAAGCTCATGGAATTTTTATATACTTGCATTAAGTTGATTTAGGATGAAAGTTCTGTACAAGAGCTACAAAGTTTAATCAGACAGTATGAGCTAGGAAATATAGACCCCTTGTTGAACAGGGCAATACACCAAATCGCTAAAAAGAGGAGGACAAATAAGGAACTCCACTTGAATGCTCATATTGGTGAGTATGATATAGATTATGTGGTCCTCGACTTAGGGTCGGAGGTCAATGCCATGACGAAGAAAACTTGGGCACTGATGGGAAAACCGAAGTTGATCTACTCCCCTATCAGGTTCAGGATGGCTAATCAGCAAGTTGTCAGCCCCTTTGGATGATTGGAGAATGTCCCTATGGACATCGACGAAGTAAGAACGTTTGCAGATTTTGAGGTAATTGAGATAGTTGATGATAACTATCCTTACCCTGCGCTGTTAGGAATTGATTGGGCTTTCAAAAATTCCACTATGGTTGATTTAAAGAAAAGACGTATGACGTTTGAAAGAGATGGCCTTAGGGTCATTGCACCCTTAGATCCAGATGAAGGTCATCGATACACAGAGCCCATTAGAGAAGAAGACATCACATATGAATTGCAAAACATATACAAATTAACAACCAGAAAACAAGATTACATTAATCCTACGATTGATGGAAACCTAAGCTGGTGAAGTGACAATGCATGTTCATCAGACTCAGAAGAAGCATTGGAAAACTGGCATAATAAAATGTATGAAGTATCTACAAGAAGATTTGTTAGATTAACCAGAGAAGTTCATTCGATCGGCACAACAGTAAGTAACTTACCCACCTTTGATGGTCTGAATCCTTTAGAAACCTTCTTGTCGAAATTTGAAGAAAGTGTACCAATGCAACAAATATTTTTGGCAATGGATGAGGCCCTGAAAGCCACACCATGAAGATGGTGGGGGATACACAAAAACAACATTACATAATGGGTACAATGTCGTACCTTGATGACAACGTGGTTCTCAGCACAAGTAGAAGGATGTGAAGTTCGGTACACAGGTCGAAGCTGCCCAAAGGACCATGTGAGAAATTGCGAAGAATATTGGAGCAACATTTCTCAAGAGCAGTGGGTGCAAAAATTCATTAACACACTGGACACAACACCTATCAACTGGTACCTTCAAGCAGAGATGTGCCTCATCACTACAGATTGGGAAGGAATGACTCATAATTTTGTAACCACCTTCTTATTTGAAAGTCAATATCCTTCAGTAGATCAAGCATTGCATATTGTAAGACATAAATTATTCGAGGAGGCATCTAACCTCCCTTTGGAGCAAGAAGAGGACGAATGGACTGCGCCTCTCCATAAACTGCAAGGTTGTTACAACACCAATTCTAATGAAGACGATGATCCAAGAAAGGTGAACATCGTAGAAACAAAAGGCCAAAGAGATGTGGAAGAACCAGGAGTTGAGTTACCATTCATTGGACAGCCAATCAAGATTAATATGGTGAATATTGGAACAGAACAGACACCGAAGCTTGAAAATGTTGGAGATTATTGGGATGCTGCCACTATTGACAAGATTACAAAATTACTGCATGAATATCAGGGCTTGTTTCCAACCAAGTTCACTGTATGAAGGGAATTAAAGGGCCTATGGGAGAGATGAGGATCCCTTTGAAACCAGATGCAAGACTAGTCAAACAGAGACCCTACAGACTAAACCCTAAATATAAGGAGAAAGTGAAGATTGAGCTCGACAGAATGTTGGAAGTAGGGATTATAGAACCCGTGGAAGATTCATAATGGATTAGCCCTATGGTGGTGCAAGACAAGAAGACAGGAGAGATCAGGATCTGTGTATATCTCAGGAAGCTAAATGATGTCTGTTTACATGACCCCTTCCCTACACCATTCACTGACGAAGTGTTAGATAATGTGGGAGGCCATGAGGTATACTCTTTTACAGATGGATTCTCGGGATACCATCAAATACGGATTGCCAAGGAAGATCGCCATAAGACCACATTTGCAACAGAATGGGGGTCCTATCAATATACAATGATGCCATTTGGATTGAAGAATTCCCCAACCATATTTTCCAGGGTGGTGGTCGAAGCATTCAAGGAGTTTTTGCATAAATTTCTAGAAGCATATTTTGATGATTGGACTATTTTTAGTTTATTGAAAAATCATATTGAATGTCTAAGGCTAATGTTGGAAAAATGCAGGCAGTGTCAAATTGCCTTGAATCTGAAGAAATGCATCTTATTCTCACCATTTGGAGTGCTGTTAGTTCATATTGTATGCAAGCAGGGATTGCTGGCCGATCCATATAAAATTGCCATTATAGTTGATCTACCCCTTCCTACTTCAATCAAACAACTGCGCACTGCACTGGGACAAGTTAGATACTATAGGAAGTTCATTAAAGGATATGACCATATTACAACACCCATGGAGAAGCTTTTGAAGAAAGACTGTCAGTTTAGTTGGATGAAAGAGTGCCAACAGAGCTTCGACACACTGAAACAAAAAATGTTTACTGCACCTATTCTGGTCTTCCCAGATTGGAGCAAGGAGTTTCATGTGCATGTCAATGCATCTTCTATTTCCTTAGGAGCAGTATTAGCACAACTCGGGGAAGGAGATATTGACCATCTGTTAGCCTTTTCCAGTAGGAAGATATCAACTCTCGATATCAATTACACCACTACCGAGCGAGAGGGGTTAGCCATGGTGTATGTGCTGCAAAAATTTCGCCACTACTTGTTAGGAGGACACTTTAAAATGTTTACTGATCACTCCGCACTGAAATACCTAGTTAACAAGCCAGTGTTTGGGGGGGGGGGGGGAANGTTTGGGGGGGGGGGGGAGAATATGCAAATGGCTTCTGCTATTTCAGGGAATATGACTTTGAGATCATAGTAAAGCCTTGAAGAATGAACAAAGGTCCTGACCACTTGTCGAGGTTGGAACATGGAGAAGAGCCCACTAGTTTGGAGGATACACTGCTAGACGGACAATTGCTGGCCATTAGAAATATTGATGACCACTTCGCAGAAATAGTCCAGTTCCTGTCAACAGGAATGACACCTAGTTAGTATACAATTCTCCAGAAGAAACAACTAGTAGTGCGCGCTGCAGACTTTTCACTTATATCTGGACAACTCTACAAGATGTGACCTGATGAGATATTGAGAAGATGTGTTATGGAGGAAGAACGACCGAAGATCCTCGCAGAATCTCATGAAGGCATCGTATGAGCACACTACGCAGGGAAAGAAACTGCGCATAAGGTGCTTAGAGCTAGCCTTTGGTGGCCTACCTTACACAGAGATGCTAAAGACTATTATAGATCCTGTGATGTATGCCAAAGAGTTGGGAAACCATCCAGAAGAGATGAAATTCCATTAGCACCACAACTGACCCTACAAGCATTTGAGAAATGGGCCATCGACTTCGTGGGACCTATAAACCCACCAGGAAAGCGCACATGAACAAGGTACATAATTACAACAACATAGTACTTGAACAGATGGGTTGAAGCAAGAGAAGTTAAGGAATGTAGTGCAACTACAACTGCGTGCTTCATATTTGATGACATCATAACCAGGTTTGGATGCCCAAAGATCCTTATGAGTGATCAAGGCACACATTTCATAAATAAGACTGTTGAAGCCTTGACTGAGGAATTTGCAGTCCACCATCAGAAGAGAACACCTTACCATTCACAAGCAAATGGGACCGTTGAAGCATTCAACAAGATCTTGGAGACAACACTGACGAAGATTTGCAGTGTGAACATGGATGACTGGGATTTAAGAGTACCATCAGTACTATGGGCCTATACAACCACTTGCAAAAAATTAACAATACAAACCCCTTTAAAGTTGGTTTATGGTCTCGAAGCCGTTGTTCCAATGGAATATTTGGTACCAAGCATAATAATTGCTGCCTTTACAGACATGGATGACGTTGACACTATTCAAGAGAGGCTCGCGCAGTTGGTCAAACTCGAAGAAGACATATTTATTGCAGGATTTCATCAACAAGTACAGAAGGAAAGAGAGAAGGCCTATCATGACAAACACATAAAGAAGAAGGCATTTAAACAAGGTGATCTAGTACTGGTATATGACAGTAAGTTCATAAAACATCCTGGGAAGTTCAAACCACATTGGCTTGGGCCATATGAGATCGCCTATGTTACAGAAGGAGGAGCTACACAGTTGAAGACTTTGAAGGGAGAATGGAAGGAAGGATTAGTGAATGGGAGCCGGTTGAAATTGTATTATGACAACCCGCTGCCCAACATCTCTAAGTAAAAGCATAAGGAAAAGGGTCTAGGTACCAGGTGCAGTTGAAACTGGGTACCAGACACAGAAAAGATAGTTTGCACAAGGAAGGAAGGAGATGAGGCATAGAGTAGAAAGCAAAGGCTGCACTGCACAGTTTGAAGTCGAAGTAAAACATAAAGGTTAGATCTGAAGTGCCTTGGGATGAGTCACATGTGAGTATTGGGGGCTTGTTGGCCCCTGGTTATGGAAATAAGCGAAGATCAAGGAAGAAAAGGCAAAATGTGAACTGTGCGAAAGACATAATGATTGTTACTGGGTCGAAGTGAGCAAAAGAGCAGAAAAGATGGAGTGAAGTAAAAGGAAGCAAGCCGTTGAACAAGGAAATCAAGGACGAGAGATCAACAAGAAAGAAGGATCGTGGAAAACTCAACAAGTGGAAAAAGCCACCGTTGGATGATTTGGAGCACCGTGTAAGAAGGAAGGAAAGACATGCTGACAAAGCCCTGAAAACATGAGCCAAGTTGACCTAGGGTTTTAGACACCTAGGGTTTTAGTATCTAGGGTTTTGAAACCTAGGTTTAGACCTAAGGATGTCGATGAGATATTGTAACATATAAATTAGAACCTACATGAGGGAAGGAGGTTCGATCTAGTGATACTATTAACATGAGTGATTATTGTTGTGTGAGAGAGAAGAGCTAAGTGTGAGAGCCTTCTAGTATTGTAAGATCTTCAACTAGGTGTGAAGGTCAAGTCCTGTAGCTGGGTGCGCAGGAAGGGGAGAGATAGAGAGGAGAAGAAAGAAGATCTACTAGCTAAGAGCACAGGCAAGAACTGTATGCTTCATCTAAATACATTATAAAGAATAGTTCTGTGGACGTAGCCCTAGAGAGAGGGTGAACCACATATATCTTGTGTTGTATGTGTGATTGGTGTTCTATTATTTGTTATTGGTATACTGCTATTGCATTACTGTGTTAGATCTAATAGATATATCTTGCGCAGTAGATCCTAGGAAGATAAATAATTCTAGATTGTTGTATGTCGATCACTTTGAGCCCACTTTACAATCCTTTTGGTTGTAGACATCTCTATCCTGCAACCCCCACATAGATGCTTCGGGTGAGACTGCATCTTCCTCGTAGGTGTTGCCGAAAGGGCCAATAGCTAGGGCTTGTTGGTGCGCTCTTGGAGTTGAATCCTGGGTCTGCCCCTGTGACAAACAATGATAATCAAGATAGATGAAACATAAATCAATCCTTTATTTCATTCCAATTTACCAAAGAGTCATTCTCTTTACAAAATTTCATGAGGAAATTTCGGACCAAAGTCAAACTTAGACATCCCCGATGGAACATACAAAAGGACCTCTGACAAAAAATAAAAAAACTGAACTCTAAAAGCTGGATCAACATGCCACAGATTGTTGCCCACTCGACTCTGCACAATAGCCTTTGTCAATCATGAAAAATAATTCACAAACAGACAAGTCTACATAGACTATCAAAGATAGATCAACACCTCTGAAAAGCAAGTGTCTAAATGATGTAATTCAGCCCTGAATCTTGTTGTCTACAATAAGACCCTGCTATCATAAAAAGAATTAGGCTTGTGATAAATTAAGGAATGAATGAAAACTAAACTATCTCAACATAAACTCAAAGAGAAAACCTTAGTATGCTTCTCCTTCTATCCTCCTTTGTTCATCCCTTTCCTTTTGCCTTTAATCAAATTAGGATTGGTTGAAGTAGTTGAACTACCTCATTAGTTAATTTAACTAAAAACTCAACCAACTTTTTAGTTAAGGGGGAAAAGTAATAAATCATAATAAGGGTTTTAAATAAATAATAACTAGTAGGTGGGACCCCTTGTGATTCCATTTAGTTTTTAACAATCATAACATAACTAGTTAATTAAACAAAACACCCCTCCTTGTGACTCCCATCATCACATTCATATTTGACAATTTATCTCATTGATATTTGAAATCATTTTCAAAATACATTACCAATATATCCGAAAAATTTGTTGTCCAAAATCTGAAGTCAACTGTTCTCAATAATAGATAAATAAATAAAACTTAAAATCCATATTTTCCAGTCTGTGAGGCAATCTTTCCTTTGTTTTTTCTATCACCTTTTAAACTCTATGAATTTGCCTTAGGCTACGTGGAGCCTTAAGGCCTAATCTCGCTGATCACATGAGAGCAATCACCACTCAATTGTATGTGAGAGGACACCGATTTATCAAAATCATTTGAAGGTGAGAAAGGGGCAGTAGTGGATTTTACTTTGACAGGGGCATAGTGGGCCTCGATTTTCATCCTTTTACTTGAATAGCTCATTCCTGTATGCATAATTGATTAGCAAATAGTTCCTTTAACAACCATACATGACAACTCTTTCAAAATATGAAATAGACTTTGGCTCAGCAACATATTAGACTCATGCAATCCAATCCATACAAATTGTTTAACTGTTGTCAATGAGCAGGGGGTGAACAAAAGGTCATGGGATATGCAAGGGGTTTGTATTGAGCGAAACATGATAAAATGGGGGGGGGGAAAGAAACATGGTTACTGCTCAAGGACAACAAATAATCAACTGTAATGCAAACCAAAGAAAATATCGCTGTGGTCCAACCAAGAAAATGCGACTTCAAACTGCTTCAATACATAATTCTTCTTGACTGTAATTAAATTTTAGAGAAGGGAGTGAAAAATGAATGTGGGAAGGCGATGGGGTTGTAATTAGCGAAAAGTGAAATAATGGTAGGGAAAGAGAGCAAATACTGTTCATAAAATTAATTAAGATATCCATAAAACCATTATGTAAAAAGAAATAACACCAACCAAAAATATCACGGTGATCAAATGAAAACTACTGTGCATAATTCAATTAATTCTGTGCATTGACTTGTGCATTGTTTGTAATCAGATTTTCAACACAATGTCGCCAAACAAGACAACATGCATTCCACAACAACATGTAGAAGAGTTTTGTTTCTTCTTATTGTCCATTTAATATTTTAAAACAATTCCCAAACGAATACACAATAACTTATTTCCACTCTATTTAGCGTCAACTCATTAACCACTACCAACGAATTATTTCAATCATCAAATACAGGCTCAAAATTCGTGCCTAATTCTTTCCTTTAATTCATTTAATAATTAAATTGTAATGAGGTTATACTGTCACAAAACTTGTGTCTATCTCTGCTATGATACATGATATTCATCCACGCACATAACAGACAACCAAATACAACCATCAATATTTTAATTGCAAGATCCTGACTTGCCACTTAACACACAAACATCAATCACCATTTTAACTCATACTATGCTTGGAATACACAAACCATTCGACAAAACGTAGAGTATTTCTGTGACTGTACAAGTTCAACCACTCTGAGTCTAAACATCCACAATGCTGGGCTATCAATCAATATAACGGGGTAGCAATAGCAAGCTTGATCTCATCTCATAATTTTATCAAATTTACAACAAAACCATTTTGTTTAAAAACCCGTGACCATCTCTGATGGCGCAATAAATGATATCCATAGCATATATAGTGGACGACCATGCCATAAATACCATGATTGCAATACTCCCATTTGGAAATATTAAACACACAGTCACAACAATAATTAACTCAACCTAACATGTTGTAGGAAGGCTACACATACCCACACATCACGCGTGAAAACATTGTTGTGACTTAATCAATTAAAACTAATGCCAGATTAACAATTCAATAATCACCATGTAAACGTCAACGACTATGTATTCGATCCCATTTCTCCAATCAACCAAATAACAATGCTGAGCTTATCAATTAGGCTGTTATAATAACCAATTGCAGTGACTAAATACCAATAACCACAACCACTGTCAGGATAATCAATAGAGACGGGCCAATAATAGAACACTATCGATGATGCACCACTAACTCATAACCATCAACCATATATCCAACATGACATAATGGGTTCCCTTTCTCAAAATGGAGCTTTGAGTAATCAAGGATTCACACTGTGGACCAACACAAGGAGATTGGAGTCGACCCCCCACCATCGGGTGAGAACTTTCAAGACCAACGATGCACACACATGGTAAACCACCACTAACTCGCAGACAGGGTGACAAATCTCATGATAGGAGAAACTATGAACAAAGGAGCAAGGCTCACTTCGGTCCTGTAACAACACTTAGAACAAGCAGGGTATAACCCTCATGGTTTTCCCAATCAACCCAAGAATGCTGAGATAAAACAGAGCCAAGAAGTAGCAATCAACCTTAAGCAATCCCTTTGGCATAACCTCCATCGTAACCTACTGCGCAAACATCAACAACATGAATGAACCTAGACCCAAGTGAAATGATACACAATGGCACAAGTGTTTCAAACCCAGTAAACCCCATAACAACGAACGACTGGGTATGGTGATAAGAAAGCGTGGAGACGGCCAACCCATCTAGACTGAATTAAAACCCTCCAACCAAGACCAACAAGGATGACAGAGAGCCTTCATGGCTTCTAACACCCAGAAAGATCCATAAAACTATGACTTCAAACAATACTGCCATGAAAACCACACCAACCATCTATTCCAGAAAAATATCACAATTTTACATAGTTTCCAGTCTCAAGGAAAGAACAGACCCATACATCCCGAGCCAATATCTGTTTCATAACCAGAGCAAGTTTATGGATGGCGAAAAGACATACCTATAACCAAGAGCACCTTAAAAATGCGAGCTTGGCCGAGCGGTTCTTCCTCTGCTTGAAAGTCGGAGCCTAACCACAACAAAGAACAGTTGAACAATTGCCAAGCTAGGGTGATGGACAATGGAAGGAGTATGAGTGACGTGCAATAAATGCAGGTCGCCTCCACCCCCACTCATTCAATTCCTTAGTACACGCCATCCAACCTTCCATTAATCCGCTTAATAAATCTATGCATTGAACTTAACACCTATCACTTGTCAAATGCACCACCCATATCACATTTAACCATTGCCAATTATACCATAACACATATCAACCATGTTTCATATAACTCAATAAGTCGCATAACTATTAACTTGTTAGCTAGGACTAACAATGATCTTTTAATTTCAATGTATGTAGAGTAGCATATTAACATAGTTTAATCTCTTCCTTTTGCATTTTGTTTATATTTCTTTCATTTCTTTTAAACTGCTTCTTATATGTTGTTACTAACATGTCTCTTCTGCAGTTGTCACAGTAATGAATCCAGGAATAAATAGCAAGGATAACAATAGATAACATAAGCCATCGTAACATGAAATTATATCCTAGAGCAATCGAAACAACACACAACATGCCTTATCCATCATTCATTTGTTGCAATCAGAACCAACACATAATGTGCCTTATTCATCGCCAATAAAATCAAGATTTCATCAATCATGTAGAACCTTGTAAGTGATGTCGAATAGCTACATAAACATGAAATAAGAACCAGATCTGATCTCCCAATCTACAAGGGGGTCCCACCTACTAGTATCATATATCTTGTTAGCTTATAATAATAGGCTTTAGCAATACTTTGTGTTGGCTGTGGAGCCTGATTATCTTCCTGATTCAGAGGTCTTTTACTTTCAGCCATGTTTATACCCCATGAAGTATTTACACCCCAGAAGTATGTACACTCTTCCACGTGGGGGAGTGCAGAGGGGTACCCCCTCTGCGGGGTCCGGGGGCGAAGCCCCCGAAGGAAAATTTGCCTTGTAAATGTATATTGTAATTTCATTGTAAATATGGACTGTTCATTATAAGGTCGCAGATCTAACGATAGAGATTATGTTAGGGTTTTTTTCCCTAGAAGGAAACCCTCTTTTATGAGGGAAATGTATTGTGGCTATGGTTGATGGTGAATATTGTATTTTGAGATAGGAGACTATGAGAGAAAGAAGAGGAAGTTACAACGGGTTTGCTGTAGGTTGTATCCCTTCATATGCTGGATAATAATAAAGGAAGGACCTGGAAATTTATCTCGTGGACGTAGCCCACACTGGGTGAACCACGTAAATTTGTGTCTCTATTGTATTGTGTATCTTCTGTGTTTTGTTTCCGCATTTGTTTTATTTTATTGCTCCACGATCCTGTTTTTCTAACAACTGGTATTAGAGCGAAAGGTACCTCGAAAGAAAAGAGGGTTCCTGGTTCGAGTGGGAGCATGTCGGAAGATGGAAAGTTTAGGGTCAAGAAATTTAATGGCCAAAACTACCAGTTATGGAAGATGCAGATGGAAGACTATTTATATTAGAAGGATCTATTCCTACCATTGGGCGAAATAGCAAAGAAGCCGGCGGCTACGAAGGATGAAGAATGGGAGATTCTTGATAGAAAGGCTCTAGGAATGATACGACTGATCCTGGCAGCGTCGGTGGCTTTCAATATTTCCAAAGAAAAGACAATGAAGGGTTTGATGGACACATTGGCCAAATTGTATGAAAAACCCTCGACATCCAATAAGGTATTTCTAATGAAGAGATTATTTAATATGAAGATGTCGGAAGGTGGGTCTGTTGCATATCATTTAAATGATTTTAATACGGTTACTAATCAACTAAGTTATATAAAAGTGGACTTTGATGATGAGGTCAGGGCTCTTCTAATCTTGTGCTCATTTCCAGAAAGCTAGAACGACTTGGCCATGGCTGTAAGTAACTATGTCTCTGGTTCAAGTACTTTAAAATTTGATGATGTTGTTGGTGTTATCCTTAGTGAGGAAATGCGACGGAAAAGAACAGGTGAGACATCAGGAAATGCATTGAACATGGAGAATAGGGGAAGACAAAAGGATAGAGGAAAGGGTTTCGGGAACTGTGGGAATTCTAGGAAGGGCAGATCCAAATCCAGAATTGGAAAGATAGAGTGCTATAATTGTGGGAAGAAAGGACATCTGAAGAAAGACTGCAGAGCTCCAAAGAAACAAAGAGATGGACAGCAAGAGAGAAACCAGGAAGCAAATGTAACAGGTGATGTGTTACAAGATGCTTTGATTCTTTCTGTAGATAATATTTCCGAGTCTTGAGTAGTAGATTCGGGGGCTTCATTTCATGCCACACCCCATAGGAAACATTTTCTAGATTATGTTCAAGGTGATTTTGGACAGGTTCATTTGGGTGACGATGCACTATGCGAAATTGTTGGAATGGGAAAGGTAAAAATAAAACAACGCAATGGAAATCAATGGTTGTTGAAAGAGGTAAGACATGTTCCAGATTTAAGGAAAAATCTAATTTCAACAGGGCAGTTGGCAAGTGAAGGTTGTATATCCATATTTACAGATAAGACGTGGAAGGTCATCAAAGGATCATTGGT
>ML776650.1:35576-49291 GCA_009831015.1 Picea engelmannii | reverse complement strand
TCTCATTCTCAACTAAAGCTTTCCATTTCTTAAAAGTATCAAAAACATTAGATTTTTGTCGAATGCAATAAACCCAAGTTTTTCTAGTTGCATCATCAATAAAAGTAACATAATAACAAGAGCCACCAAGAGATGATACCTGATCTGGTACCCATACATCTGTATGCACAAGCTCTAACCTTTCATTCTTCTTTTCTTTTCCGACTCTGAGAAATCTGACTCTCTTCTGTTTTCCATAAAAAAAATGCTCACAGAAGTCCAAATCAATTTGTTTAAGATCTGGCAGCGAATTTCTTTTGTGAAGTATCTGCATACCCTTCTCAGTCATGTGTCCCAGCCTGTGATGCCACAATACTGTATCCACTCCTGTAGAAGCTAAAGAGATAGAAGATTCAGTATTACCAGTACATAAATACAATGTACCTACCTTCTCTCCTTTTGCTATCACCAATGATCCTTTGATGACCTTCCACGTCTTATCTGTAAATATGGATACAAAACCTTCACTTGCCAACTGCCCTGTTGAAATTAGATTTTTCCTTAAATCTAGAACATGTCTTACCTCTTTCAACAACCATTGGTTTCCATTGCGTTGCTTTATTTTTACCTTTCCCATTCCAACAATTTTGCATGGTGCATCATCACCCAAATGAACCTGTCCAAAATCACCTTGAACATACCCACCTTCCGACATATTCATATTAAATAATCTCTTCATTAGAAATACCTTATTGGATGCTGAGGGTTTTTCATACAATTTAGCCAACGCGTCCATCATATCCTTCGTTGTCTTTTCTTTCAAAATATTGAAAGCCATCGACGCTGCCAAGCTCAGCCGTATCGTTCCTAGAGCCTTTCTGTCAAGAATCTCCCATTCTTCATCCTTCATGGTCGTCGACTTCTTTGCTACTTCGCCCAATGGTAGGAATAGATCCTTCTGATATAAATAATCTTCCATCTGCATCGTCCATAACTGGTAGTTTTGGCCATTAAATTTCTCGACCCTAAACTTTCCATCTTCCGACATTGCTTCCACTCGAACCAGGTACCCTCTTTTCCTGCGAGTTACCTTTCGCTCTGATACCAGTTGTTAGAAAAACGAGACCGTGGAGCAATAAAATAAAACAAATGTGGAAAAAAAACATAGAAGATACACAATACAATAGAGACACAGATTTACGTGGTTCACCCAGTGTGGGCTACGCCCACAAGAGAAATTGCCAGGTCCTTCCTTTATTATTATCCAGCAAATGAAGGGATACAACCTACAACAAACCCACTGTAACTTCCTCTTCTTTCTCTCACAATCTCCTCTCTCAGAATACAATACTCACCATAATGCATAGCCGCAATACATTTCTCTCATAACAGAGGGTTGCCTTCTAGGGAAAAAAAACCTAACATAATTTCTACCGTTAGATCTGCGACCTTATAATGAACGGTCCAGATTTACAATGAAATCACAATATACATTTACAAGGCAATTTTTCCTTCGGGGGACGTTACCCCCGAACCCCCTCTAGGGGCCCAATTTCCCCCAGACACCCCAGCCGGGGGGATAGCCTCCCCGGATCCCGTAGAGGGGGTACCCCCCCCTCTGCACTCCCCTGCGTGGAAGAGTGTACATACTTTTGGGGTGTAAATACTTCATGGGGTATAGAAATGGCTGAGAGTAAAATACCTCTGAATTAGGAAGATAATCAGGCTCCACAACCAACAATCTAATCTCCCAATCTACAAGGGGGTCCCACCTACAATATCATATATCTTGTTAGCTTATAATAATAAGCTTTAGCAATACTTTGCGGGAAAAAAACCTCGTTGCGATTTTAATCGTCAACATGCTGGAAGAGACGCAAATGGATAGAATCATCTACCCTTAGATGGGAAATCTATGTACTCTCTTCTTCATCCTTGATTGTCGCACTGTACTCCTCTACAACCTGCGATGATTCCTGTAAGAATTGTTGGGTGATAGCAATTTTTCTTTTCTCTACCCAGTTTTTTCTTTACTACATGGGATGAACTTTTGGCATTAGTGAATGATTGTTTATAACTTTCAAGCCTGCATTTGATTGATTTTCAAGAATTGAAAGCCTTCTTTACAAGCTTTGCAAGTTTTTCTTTTGATTTCTTGTCGCAAGGGTATAATCTCAAGACTTTGGTCCTGAGTGTTTGTTTGATAAGGGATCCTTTATTTCTTTTTAGTTTTAGACTGTTTTTGATTTATGGATTGGTGATTGATTAAAAGACATCTTTTGTTGGCATTTCACAAAAGGTTTTCTTCTCATTTCATTTTTTGCTTACATTGTGAGTGTGATTTGAGAATAGTGTTGAGAGTGCATTGGTTTTTTGGGACCATTCTTTCTTTTTTCCATTAAATCTCTGATCTGATTTGAGAAAGAAAGAACTGGAGTTATTCTTCTTTTTTAGTAGTCTTTGAAAGAAAATTGTTGCATTCAAATTTTTGTAAAAAGAGAAAAATTGGAAAAGTTAGTAGTTTTTTATTGTTTGGGATTCATATCATTCGAAATTGAGAAATTGTGTTTCGTAGCTTTTGTATTATGAAAAGATAAATCTTCTCCCTATTGTAATTAGAGTTCATTGAATTAAACGATTGCATATCATTCTATTCTTGCATTTTATTGGGTCAAGGTCAAATACATCATCAGTTTCATTTCCATTTCCATTTTGAGTAAGCAACATCCTTTAAAATACAATGTAATTTTAAAATCTATTAGCAACTTTTATTTTCTAGAATTTTTATACACCAACATTAACTAGGATAGCGCTTTGGAATAGGTTGTAAGGGACACTCTCCAAAGCATCAAAACACACAATAGTATCTTGTGATAGGGAGAGTTCAAATCCACTTGCTTCATTTTGTCCTGGGAAGCCCTTCTAACACAAGGGTCAATCACGAGGTCACATTAGGGCCGACAGAGTTACTCACCTTGCTTTGTTGGTTTTAGTGTAGATATTGCGCATATTATTGGGGGTCACTTGAGAAGAAAATCCCGTGGGAACCTTCTCGAGTTGATTTCGGGGTAGATACCCTGCCCTTGCGTGTGGATTAGACTGTCGACTGCTTCCCCATACATCATTGTCGTAATTGGTAACCTTAGTGGTCTATCTCTTTAGAGTCTTTACACAAGGTGACTATGGAGGGGAAAGTCTTCATGGTACCTGGAATCGACATTGGCCAAACTCACTCGAGATCCTTGGAGGGTATACCCACGATTATGTGTGGGAGCTTGCACCATGGTGTAAGTTCGTTAAGCAGGTCGTCAACGTAACTTTTCCACCCGCTTTATCCCATCCCCTTCTTGTATTGATTTCACAACGTTGGATTTCATCACCAACTAGTGACTTTGAAATAAGAAGGTTTGTTTGCGTGTTTGATATCTAGATTTTATTAGTGAGTGCTGTTTGTTTCTCTAGTTGGCCATAGATTTATTCCATTCTTTATTTGGTGTGGACAACATTGACCCTCGCCGTTCACGTAGGATGCAAGGGTTACCTCCGAAACATCCATAAGAGTACACTCCTTTTCTTCCTAACTCACCAGAGGGTTCTCCTGAAGGAGCAGTCAATAACGACATAGCCTTTGAGATTAAAATTTCTACTCCATTGGAAGAATTAATACTTCTCGTAAATCTGTTATTGAGTGTTGTACGAGATCCACTTTTTCTCCGGATAAATTCATCGGGAGACATTGTTGCTGACGATTATACTGGAATAAATACTAGACCTCGCATAGAGTCTAGTGTACAAGATCCACTCTTTCAGAGTGAGTCGTTTAAAACGCCAGTTCACACTGCTGGAAATTTTAATCCTATCTCTTCTGGTCCTATTCGTTCTCTTTGGAGAACTTCTTTGAGACAAGATATTTTTGAAAAACTAGGAATGAGTCATTTACGCCAGAGAACTTCTAATCAACCTATGGAATCACATACACCTATGGATTCTACTTCATATACAGTCCCCTTAGATCATTTTACTGGTACGACTAGTAATGTCGTCACAGTTTCAGACCAATTGTTGGTTGGTTCTCATACAATTCTCCCTCTCTAGCTTGCTTACTCTACCACGACCCCACAAACTACACCTGTTTCTGTCGGAAGTGCAGTGATAACTCAAGCTCCTATTGGGACACCACTTCCTCTTAGATCAAATCCGTCACTTCCTCCTGGGTATAATGCTTTGAATACTTCCATTTCTAACCTTTCCCATAATCCATATGGAGGGTCTAATACTTTTGTTCCTCCTGGGTATAACGCTGCTAGTAGTTTTGTTTCTACACCTACCCAGGTTCTCTCCAGGGGGGCCCAACATTCCTCCTCCACCTTCACCCGGAGGATCTAATCATCCCGGCCCTAGTAGCTCCAATCAAATTGGAGGCACAAGTCCTTATGTCACTTCTGGTTTTCAAATTCCTGTTGGAGGACAACCTCAAGTTGGGGGGAAACCCCAAGTTGGGGGTCATAACCCAGTGTCTGGGCAGTATATCCCTGGATTACAGTCTCAACCTTGGAATTTTACTTTCCAAGGAAATCAACAACCTCCTGGGGGGCCACCTCCTCAAGTTAATTCTGTTTTACCCCCTAATCTCAGGAAACCATATCTAGGTTCTATGAATCCTACCTGGGGTCAAAATTTTCAGTCTAATTCTCATTTTCAAGGAAGCTTACCTAATAAACCGACTCATGTCGGTTATTTGACTCAAAATACTCCACCACCGAATTTGACAGGACTCTCTAACTATTTACAGATTGCTTATGGTCCTACTGGTATACCCACAAGACTACCTCCTCAAAACTACCAGTTTCCTCAAGTGAACAGACAGTTGCTGTTTCTTGCTACTTTGGATTTACCAGATTTATCTAGGATTTTGATTGATCCTATTTTGCATTCTCCTTATTGGCCCTTCATACCTTCCAAATTTCCATCAGTTTGACAACTGATCGGGAGAAGACCCAAATAATCATGTCATGACTTTCCATCTTTGGTGTTCATCCAACTCCTTGATGGATGACTCTATACGATTACGTCTTTTCCAACAAACTCTTATGGGTTCGGAAACCAAATGGTATATTGAATTACCATGAGGATTCTTCAATAAATTCAATACCTTAGCTATGGATTTATTAACGCATTACCAATTACGAATACGATATGAGACAGGAACCAAAATTTTCAGTTCATTTAAACAATCCTCTTCTACTCACATTTCTGATCATATTCATGAGTGGAGGAGGAGAAGACGCTTAATCAAAGTTCCCATTCCTGATCAAGTATTGGCCGAGTGGTTCACCAAGTCACTTATTGGTCCTATAGCACGTGCTGTCTCCATGGGTGGTGTCATCACTTAAGAGCAGGAAATTAGTCGTGCTCAATACTTATATCTCGTTTATTCACAAACATGCACACTATATGACTTGATCCCTGATGCTCCTCACCCATCTACGAATCCAACCCCAACACCTCCAGTAGCGTCTCATGCTGCTGATGGCGTGATTGACACTTTTCACACCGAGACTTAGTCTAAACAAGACAATCATTCCAATCCCAAGTATAATACTCCTAATGTACAAAATGCTCCTCCTCCAACTCCTTCTTCCGGTAAAATTACTGAAGTTAATTCAGTTCAATCTACACCTATCGGTAAAAATCAAAACAAAAAGAAAGGGAAGGGTAAGAATAAGGAGGACAAAAATAATAATCAACAATATGATAAACCTAAGAATCAACCTGTTGATGACAAAGACAAATGTAAACCTTGTTATCCTTGCCTTATCTGTGGAGAGGATCATTATATGAAAGATTGTCCATGACGTGTTAAGGTTACTAAGTTCCTGCAAGGGATTGAAACACCTCCTACACCCGCCGTTTTGTCACAACCGTTTCCTTCTCAGTAGCAGGTCCATTGGTCATTCATGACCAACCTTCTCCCTCTACCATGTCTTATGTACTTATGTGTACTGGCGACTCAAAGAAGAATGAAGTTGTAGTTGTGACTTGAGCCAAATATTATTCTCCTTCAAAAGAGAAAGTTGATGATTCACCACCTCCGTTGGTTCAAATTCCTCCTCCAACTTCACTTCCTAACGATCCTCTTCATCTCGAATGACCAAGACTAGATATAGTTCTTCGTCCTCCTCCTAAGGGCATTGTTCAAAAGTCATTGTTTAATCCTCATGCACATGATGCTCAAAACTACAGTATTGTAGAAGACCTTGCGCATGCACCTTCTGCAATGTCGTCTCTCGAAGTCCTTCAAAGTTGTCCTACACAATGTAAGGCATTGTTAAAGTCTATTGGTGGAATTGATCCTACCAATACAAACTTAATTATATTTGACTTGGAAGATCATATTCTAAGGCCTCCTCCTCAATTAGCGTTTCAAATACAAGTTATTGTGGAAAATAATTTTTTTTTTTGAACCGTTATTGTTGGACACACCGACCACACTGAGAGGGGGGGGGGGGTGAATCCGTGTAGGGATCTTTTTAAATCTTCCCTTTCACAAAAACTCCTTAGTTAGAAATCACCATTTACTCATTACTTATTGCTATCATTTATAACCATTTAAATGTGAACATACATCAACAACATATACTAGCAACAAATATCATCAATAAGTCATCACCACAAGGAACACAAAGAACACAAGATGTATGTACAATTTTATTTTTATTACGGAATACAATCCTCGAGTTATCATCAACAACTGAATAGAGTTACAACTCCACAAGAGCACCAACTCTACAATGCAAGACTCATATTACAAAACTCAACGCCAACTGAGAAGAGGAATCAATCCTCAATAGATAGCAATATGTTAATAGGTACGCGACCTGTCAGTAGTGCAACATGCCTTCAGTCACATCTACTTTTGTCTTTCATTGTCCATTCTGAACCACAACCAATCACAACACATATATGATCTCCCATAACTTACTCATGCTCCTCAACCATACAATATGCATGCTACTTAGTCATGTATAGGCAACCAATATACTATGGCAATCATATCAGTACTGAATCATAAGAGTGTTGCAACATAACCATATCACAACAACCATACCAAGAATTCCTTAAGAATTCACCATACAATAAGCAAGAATATCCATCAAGACAACTATGTAACCATACCAGAGTTTCTATGGCAGATTTGAGCCCATGGAATGCAGATCTGGAACTTGCTTCAGACTTCAAGAACCTGGCATCAACTCACACTCAATTCTCCATGACTTCATCCAACTGTACGCACTCTGCCTTCTTTCAGCGTTACAGAAACTTTGATGCATCCATGAGATCCTCCAGTCAATCTCTCTCTTAGAATAGATCTTCAAGCTATGCTCAAGATATGATTTTCACAAGAGACCCTTGCCTCTTATTTATACTCTCCAAGTAGCTTCCTTAGAAGCATCTTCTAGGCCACTTTGTCCATATAGTCACCGATGTCCAACTTTTCCCAATTTGCCACTTGTCCATGTATCCAATATCCACTTGACCACTTAACCCATTTTCCTCATTTTAGGGTTAACCACTTTTCCGTAATTAGAAATTTCTCCATTTACTTTATTATTTAAATAATCCTCCTTGAGTTTGTCACTTCACTTTATTATTTAATAATCCTCTTTGATTTTGTCACTTCACTTTAATATTTAAATAATCCTCTTTGACTTTGTCACTTTATTATTTAAATAATCCTCCTTGACTTTGTCACTTCACTTTATTATTTAAATAATCCTCTTTGACTTTGTCACTTCACTTTATTATTTAAATAATCCTCTTTGACTTTGTTACTTCACTTTAAATAATCCTCTTTGATTTTGTCACTTCACTTTATTATTTAAATAATCCTCTTTGACTTTGTCAATTTGACTTCTTTGACCTTTTGGGGCTTCAAGCCAACATATGAGGGTCCTCCAACTTCGTAAGGCCATAAATCTCAAATCGTGAGGAGTTATGTGATGTTCCACATACCACCAGAAATGGCATGACAAGCACTATCCATCTAGGATAGTTTCACTGACAAATTCACTGATCTTCGTCTCATTATTCCATAATTAAGAATGGGTTCTCTAACCATAATTCTAGGATAACTCAACCGCCAAGCGTCTTCTCGTGAGGGATTTCACCATAAGGGGACCACTTTGGAGTTCACTGCAAAGCGTCTTCCCGCGAGGGATTTCATCATAAGGGGACCACTTTGGAGTTCATGCATTTGTAAAACTATGACAAGACAATAACGAGTCATCTTTTACATCAATCCAACTATGCATGAAATGACAACACATTGATCCATATTCATCTATGCATATCATCATATGACTATGACTCCACTTGACATCAATCCATTTACATCAAGGACAATACATGATCCATCAATCAATACATCAATATACTATGACAAGACATTGTTCCTTTGACATCAATCCTTTGGCATCAATGACAACATGATCCAACAGTTATTGACGAAGGCACCTCGACTTGCGTTATGTTTGTTACTTGTTGGAAAACCATTGGCTCTCCTGCCCTTACCGATTCACACAATAATCTAAAAGATTTTAATGGTACAGGGTTTAAATCTTATGGTGTTCTTCCTTTGCTGTCTATTACGTTAGAAGGTAAAGCGGTTATGTTGAAGTGTAGGTATTTGATGCACCTCTCGATTACAACCTTCTACTTGGCTATAGTTGGATTGATTCCATGCGAGCAATTGTTTCTACTCTTTTTCGTGTGTTATGTTTCCCGCACCAAGGAAAATTCGTTACTGTCGATCAACTTTCCTTATTTAATTATAATTCACGTACTAGAAACGTACCTTTCATTGTGAAGACACCCCCCAGTTATGAGAATGTCGGTGTGGGTCTCCTAAAGGATTCATCATTAATGGGTACATTTCCCATTCCACCACCTGATATTCCTCCTCCTTTTGTCGTTTCGATTAATATGATATCAACCACTGTTGGTGAAACCCCTGAGTCTTACGACCCTTGGATAGTACCTAGATTTGATCACTGTCTTCGTTACAGTGACCAAATGCCTTTGAGTCCAGTAGAATTGGCTTATCAAGCTATTGAATCAACAACTCCTTTTCCTCACTCTCTCTTAGATACGTCTCTAGATCCGTTTCACGTAGTATTTCACACTGATGAGATTATCATGACAATCATGTCTATGGAAGATACCCCATGGGATGATGGGCATCATCATTATATTCTCTTCCTCGAACCCAAGACCATAGAGAGTTATCAACGGATTTCCAATCCGTCTACTGTTGCTACTATTTCCTCTGTTCCCAAACCAACACACAATGTTTTGTATGAAGGGAACTTGGGTAACATTTCACCTACTATCCCTCTTGATATTTTGATTAAACCCGAAGTCATGGAAAATATTCACATCGGTGCTTCATGTTCTACTGATGAAGTCTGTATTTACAAAGCTCTTTTCTAAGAATTTCGTGACATTTTTGCCTGGAGTTACGAAGAAATGCCTGGCATTGATCCAGATATTGTTGTACATGTAATTAAGACTTATCCAGACGCTAAACCAGTTCGACATAGGCTTCTCCCAGTACATCCACGCAAAGTCCCTACTATTAAGCTCGAAGTTGAAAAACTTCTTAAAGCCAGTTTTGTCTATCCTATGGCTTTGACTGATTGGGTGTCCAATCTTGTTCCAGTTACGAAGAAACAATGCATGATCCGTGTTTGTGTAGATTATAAGGATATCAACAAATCTTGTCCCAAAGACAATTATCCAACCCCTTTTGTTGACCAAATAGTTGATGATTGTGACGGGAGTGAAATATTCTCCTTGATGGACGGTTTCTCCGGCTATAATCAAATCAATATTTTACTTGCAGATCAACATAAGACTACTTTTATTTGCCCTTGGGGAACCTTCACATACCATAAACTACCTTTTGGTCTAAAAAATGTTGGTGCGACTTTTTAACGCGCTATGTCTTATGCTTTTCATGACATTAAGCAAATTGTACAGCCTTACTTAGATGATTTACCGACCCATTCTATGCATCGTCAAGATCATGTGACACATTTACGGGTCATTTTCCTACGCTGCCGTTATTATTGCATACGATTGAATCCACATAAATGTGTTTTTTGTGTGGAGTCCGGACTAATTATTGGTTTTATCGTGTCTACACATGGGATTAGAGTGGACCCACTGAAGGTTGAAGCTATCCTCAATTTGCCTCCTCCTTCTACGCTACGCCAACTCCAAAGTTTGCAAGGGAAGACAATTTTTTTACGACGATTCATCCCCAACTATGCTAAATTAACGAAAGGATTTACTCGACTTCTTAAAAAGGGTTATGATTTTGTATGGGACGAAACTGCCAACAAATCTTTTGAAGCTTTGAAACTCACCTTGACCCGTACCCCACTCTTATTTCCACCCGATTATAGTCACAATTATTTCCTGTACTTAGCTACGTCAGAATCTACCATTTCTATGGTTCTAGTCCAAGAGGATGATTCACATGATTCACATGTTATCTACTATTTAAGTTAGAGTCTCACGACCACCGAAATAAAATATTTACATGCGGAGAAACTGGCCTTGGCAGCTGCTCAAGCTGTCCAACGTTTTCATCACTACATCTTGTTACACAAAACCACAGTCCTTTTCGATTGAAAACCGATGCAACACATCCTTACTTGAAAATTGTTGGGGGGAAAATACTCTAAATGGATAATTATTCTCCAGGAATTTGATTTGGAGTTTGAGCGAGCAAAGTCAAAGAAATATTTGTTTTTTTTTCTGAATTGATATGTGACCTTTCCTCTACTGAAACATAAACTGTGGCAGAAGATTCCTTTCCCGATGAATCTCTCTTTCTAATCAGTTATGATGACATATGGTATGGAGAAATTATCATTTATCTCCAAACCCAAACTTTCCAGCCTGATCTTTCTAGTATGGATCATCGTCGTATTCAGTATCAAGCCCATCAATACATTAACCTTGGTGATACCCTTTATCGTCGTGGTATTGATTCCATTTTTCGACGATGTCTCACCTATGATGAAGCTGATAAAGCTTTGAATGAATGTCATTCTGGAGCATGTGGCGGTCATATGTTTGGGTATGCCACTGCCCAAAATATCTTACGAGCTGGTTACTTCTATCCTTCTTTGTTTAAGGATTTCATTACTGCTATCTAAAAATTCCATGCTTATCAAACCTACAACAATAATATTCGATCTCATCCTGCTCCACTACACCCTGTAGTTTCCATTGGTCCATTCGCTAAATGGGGCATTGACTTCATGACATGTAACCCTCACTCAGCTGGGGGGCATGGATACATCATTGTAGCCATGGATTATTTCACTAAGTTGGCCGAGGCGATGCCTACATTTGACAATACCGGAAAAACTGTAGTGTTGTTCATATTTAATCATATTGTTACTAGATTTGGTGTCCCTCAAGCCATTGTCACTGACCATGGTAGTCATTTTCGCAATTTCATGATGTCTGAACTTACCGAGAAGTTGGGTCTTCGACATGAAAAATCAACCCCTTACTATCTGCAGGCCAATGGCCAGGTTGAATCAATCAACAAGGTTCTCACTACTATGCTTCGACGGATGGCAGGAATTCACAAGTCAAGATGACACATGATGTTATTTTCAACATTATGGGCCTATCAGACATCCGTTAAGTCTTCCATGGGGTTCACACCTTTCCAATTAGTATATGGTATCGAAGCTATTTTTCCGATTGAATGTGAAATCCCATCTTTGAAACTAGCTGTCGAACTTATCCCTAACACCTCAACTAAAGAGGAACGTCTCTTGTATTTGATGCAATTAGATGAGACTCACCATGATGCTACCTTAGTCATTGAAGCCCAGAATAAGTGTGTCAAATCTCAATATGAAAAGCATGTCAAACCACATGTTTTTTCTGAGGGTGATTTGGTTCTTCTTTACGAACATGATTGCGACTTATTAGGGGCCGATAAATTTGAGCCCATGTGGCATGGTCCTTATATTGTGAAATGAGTGTTGGAGAAAGGGGCTTACGAGCTAGTATATTATGACGTAATTACTTTGAATGAACCCAAAAATGGGTGTTATCACTGAAATTTCATCTGCACATGGCAACAAGAACTCCACATCATCAAAACAACAATGAAGTCACTCATGGCACTGAATTAATTTCACAGCACTCCAGAAGGGCAAAAAACTATACAAAGCAACCAAAAATTGAAGGGCACTTTACATCATCTTGATGCGCGCACACATGCGCGGGATAAAAACGTGTTACTAGCGCATGCGCGCTCGACGCGCGACTGTCAACAAAAAAACCCGCGCATCTGCTAATACGACGCATTAATTGCATAGGTCGGCCTCCCGACCGCCTACGGACCGGCCCCCAAGATGATTTGACTCTCAAATCAGAGTTGGCTCTGCAAAATCGACGGATTAATGACCTAAATAAACCCTAATGCACCCCTATTCACACTTGGAGAATGTTACGCGACCGCTCGTGAAGCTGCTATAAAAGGCCATGAGGGTACACTGTTTTGGCAAGGAATTCTAAGCACTGTTATGCTGTTCAGATGGTTCAAGGCTCCTCCTTTGAAAACAAACCCATCAGCTGCATCGCCCATAGTTCTTTCACTACTGTGCGCAGTTCATTTCATTTGTAAGGAAAACATTGTGTTGAGGGCCCCAAAGAGCCTTCCGCTGGAGCGAGAAGGAACCTCTGGTCTCTTTCTTCAGCGTGCTCTGGTTTCATTAATACACCAAGCCTGAAACCATTGATGACCCCTGTGTCTTATGTTTGATGTTTTTGTTTATTTTCGCAGTGTTATTTGTTGTTAGTTGATGTTAGATTATAGTTTGTTTTGTTTCTGTTAACCCTTTTGCTCCACAGCTGTTCTACCCTGCCGGACCCAACAGGGTATGCAAGCACTCTCCTTTTGCTGACCTGGTGACCATTTGACTGCGAACAGACTGGCGACCATACTGGGGATTTAGGTATCAAATCCTCCCTCAATTGGGTTTAATTCGCTTTCCTTTTTGTTTTATTAACTTGCAGGGACACAAACCGGCCTCCGCCGACCTGCGAACCAGTCGATTCACAGGAGAATCGAGAGAAATTCATTCAGGGTGTCTTTCCCGGCAACTTATCATAGGCGCGCGGGTATTCCTCCCCACAGACGCGCGCATGCACTGGAATTGACACCTTTTTTCCGCGCGCACGCGCCTCTGTCTACAGTGAAAGACGCGCATTTGAACCAAATTTTTCATTGTAAGGTTTTAGATGTGGGGAAAGTCAGTTTCCTTCTCAAGAATGATGTCATGCATGATCTAATTACTGCACCACTTAGACCCCTCAACTTATAAAGGGGATAGTCAAACAAACATAGGCACTTAGGTGGATAAAAATCATTTTTCCCTCATTTGCTTTTTGCCACGTGGATGGCTTGCTTTGATTTATAATCTAACTTGAACATCAGATTCTAATCACATATAAACTCACATTCGAGACTTGAAGTTGCAAGTAACAATCTTGATTATTCTCTTCTCTCGCGCCATCAAGCGATCTTGAGAATCAGAAAAAGATTGCGAAAACGATCTCATCTCCCTTTAACAAAAATTTCAAAAACTTTTAGGAGAGGACAACGGCTCTTTTGAGACCCCTCTTAGTTTCATTTTTCAAAC